>JARQOD010003872.1:0-60257 GCA_033576555.1 Oophaga sylvatica | reverse complement strand
CGTCATCAACGGGGTCAAAACCCCAAATCCAAGCAATGTGGTGCCCCTGTATTCAGTTTTTTCCAGCACAGGGCACCTTGTCTATCCCAACAAGTACAAACATCCATCTTATTCAAAAAAATGCAATCCCCTACAAAAAAAACGCTAAAAATTAGCCCCCAACACAACGCCACTGCTGGGGCCCTTCACGGGGGAGTGGTATACTACGGGGCAGCTAGCATGAACCCAGACACGACCACCCAGCCCCCAAAAGGAAGTGGGAAACCCCCCATGCCAAGACAACTTTAAAGCCCAAATCACCCGTGTAGCACCAAGTACCCAGTCACTTCTTACTGAAAGATGAAGATGCAACGCACACACTCCCCAATACTAGGAAAAAAACACACAAGCCCAAATAGACAGGACAGGTAGGGGCACCACCTTTGAGCCCTTCACCCAAGCCAGGTATCAGTATGCTGCCAACCCCGGGAACACCCCATCCTTTTTTTGCCAAAAAGCAGCAACCCAGCGAAGTATACAGCAGCCGGTTATCTGGACCGAAATGGAAATAAAAGCAGGTGATGCATTCTGGTCAATTATGAGAGAACATTTCAAGCTTCCAGCAAGTTAATGCGTATGCCTGGGAGACAGGCCAAAGCTAATTAAAAATCAGAAAAGGCCAAAAGCAGACTGAAGGAAAACTCCCCACCCTACAGTCACGACAAGACAAGACAGAGTCTGTGGAGAAGTTCCATGACGAATATGCAAGTTTCAAGATTTGGGCCTCATTACCCATGATCAGACACCAGACGGATGTTAGACAGGCTTTTTTGCAGGACTGAGAGAATCAATCAAAACCATGGTACAAACCAGGCCCGAGTACACTCAATACAAAGGGTACCCTGCCCGTAGCAAAAAGGGTTGAGTCCCCCGGACAGAAGGATTCAAGTGTTACAACGGGAGTTTGGTCATTTCCAGAAACCCGATGCAGAACACTGACTTCACCCAAAAAAAAAAACCAGAAAGCGTGAAGAACCCCGTCAATAGGACAAGAGCACACCAAGTCCACAAGGAACCCCACCAGTGGGACCAATATCCTGAGAGTGGATGGCGTAGTCAGATCTTTTCTTGTGGAACTCCGCAACATCACCTATCTATCAGAATCTCTGCTTCCTGCATGGGAATTGATGGTCAAGTCAGATATTTCCAGATTATGAAGCCCCTGAGCGTGTGGACTCAGCCAGAACACTCCATCATGTCCAGTTTGTTGTGTAAAAAACCTGCACCCTCAACCTATTGGGAGTGGACCTACTGCAGAAGCTGAAAGCGACCAAGTGTTCCAGGAAGATGGGACCATGAAACTTTCTTCACCCCTGACCCAAGAAGAAACAGGAACCTCAAACAACCACACTGCAGACCTATCACAGGAGGTGCTGGACATAGTACCAGAAAAGCCACTCCATCACCCGAGTCAAGATGTCTCTGACCAACTGAAGGTCTAAGTGAACTCGCCTAAGAAGACGGCCTGAGAACTTTGACATTGGCCAGGATATTCAACTCAAGAAGGACTCTTCTCGCTTCATGGAATGGCAACACCTCATCCAGCTCTAACGCCAGAGGTTCATCTTTTGCAAGCACCAGGAGGTGCCCCCTGCAATCAACCAGTTCACCCAGGCCCTAGACCGGAAAAAGGCCACTCAGCTCTTCAAACTTGTGCACAAATACTGACCTGAGATCGAGCTGGAGAAAAAGAAACTACTGATGGCCCGTGCTGAGAAAAAAGCAGCCGTTCAAGGAGACGTCCCAACAAGAAGACCCCCTGTGACCAGAGAATGTGCTAACACAGTGACTGTCTTGGTGGAGAACAAGAAAGCCAGCTGGTCGTCATCTCTCATGATGTGGATCCTAGTAGACGGCTTGTTTTCCCGCCAGCTCTGCACCAGCAGATGGGAGTCCCCTGCCGCATACTGAAGGACAAGGCCAAACTGGGCTGCCTCGCCCATCGGAATCAATCCCAGCTTTCCACAGTGAAGAAAAAGACTGTAAACCCCACTGAGTTCAGAATGGTGCAAGGCCTGGAGGCCGCGAAAGAGGCTACGGTATTTGAAACCCCAACAGTGCTGAACCATCACACTCTGCTCTCAAGAGTCCGCGAAAGAGGCTACGGTATTTGAAACCCCAACAGTGCTGAACCATCACACTCTGCTCTCAAGAGTCCCAGTCACCGCAACGGTATTCACGGTGATCAACCTGGCCAGTACCTTCTTCAGTGTTTCCCCTCCATCTGGAGGCCTGCTTTCACGCACCAGTGCAGTGCATATGGACAATGTTGCCTCAAGGTGCTCAAAACAAGCCCTTCAAGTTTCACCAAGACAATGTCCTCCATCCTCATCAACTGGATTGCAGAATATGCAAGAGTCACTCTTCTACAACACGTGGATGACTTTCTCTTTTGTGTGGTTGACATCGACACCTGCACAGTCTATTCCTTATCTCTCCTACTCTACCTGGAAGAACAGCAACGCAAGGTCTGGAAGAACAAAGTCCAGTGATGCCAGAAGCAAGTTACATCCCTGGGACACTGTATTGCCCACAAGACGAAACACATGTCAAAAGACTGGAAGACCACTGTGGAGAAGATGGCTCCCCCAACAACTCCAAGAATGCTGCAGGACTTCCCTGGTCTAGTGTCATATTGCAGAATCTGGATCCCTGATGCCTCAGTCCTAATGCAGCCTCTGTGCGCTTGCATCAACGCAACCCCGCTCCTTCTATCAGACGCAGCCTTCAACCCATTCAGGAGATTGGAAGAACTCCACAGTCTCAGCGCCAATACCAGGCCTACCTGACTATGAAAAGTCTTTCCGTCTACCTGATGGAAGAAAGAAGGTCATGCTACTGGAGTCCTGGCATGGATTCACGGGGGAAAACAGAGACTTTTAGGCTGCCTCTCAGCCCGCTTGGATCCAGTTGCAAGAAGAGCACCCTCCTGCCTGATGGCAGTATCCACAGCACACACCCTCCTGGACAAGGTTGCTGACATCGCTCTTGGACAGCCACTGGAAACTCTCACTCCACATGACATCTTGGCAATCTTCAATCAAGCTCAACCAACAGTAATCTCTCCACCGCCAGGCATCTTTGTGGTGCCTCTATTGCCTTTGTCTCATAATGTCACCGTCTCCAGACCTACAGTCCTCAGCCCGGCCACTCTACTCCCACTCCCAAGGGGGGATACTTGGATGGCTCCAGATTTGCAGATGATGAAGAAGTTTCAACACAGGAAGTGCAGTGACCAGCAATCAAGAAATCCTGTGGTCCAGAAGTCTGTCACCTAGCCTGTCAGCCCAGGAAGCAGAATTGATAGCGCTGACGAAGGCCTGTCAGATGGCAGAAGGCAAGACTGCAAACATCTACACGGACTACAGGTACTCGCATGGCACAGCACATGACTTTAGACCCATCTGGGCTACAAGGGACTTCATCACAGCAAACGGGACAACCGTGAAGCATCATGGAGCCTTCAGGGACCTGCTGGGTGTACTCCAACTTCCAAAATGGTGGCAATTTGAAAAATCAAAGTGCATGGAAAACTGAAAACAGAAGAGGCGTGAGGCAATAACATGGCGGACATGGCAGCCAAAGAAGCAGCCAAAGGAAGACAACATGGAGAAGTGGGAGAGGTCGTAGAGCCGGACGGCTACTACATGACAAAATCAAGAAAAAGAGCAGCATCCATCCAGGTGAAAAAAGTACAAAATCTTTATTCTGCCATCAAAGGTAGCAACGTTTCGGCCATGTTGTGGCCTTTCTCAAGTACTACATGACAACTGAAGACAAGAAACCTGACAAAGAAACGTCCTGGAATCTGCTCAAGAAGTTACAAGACCAAGCTCCAAAAGGGAAGAAGAGCTGAATGCGAAAAAAAGCAACACGTGAAGAAAGAAGGCTATCAATAATAGACTTCAAACTCTGCCTACCACAAAGTATGCACCCTATGGTGGTCCAATGGGTACATGGACCCACATCCACATATCAAAGACACAGATGAATGATCTGATTGGTGCTTACTGTTTTCACTTCAGGGATCTCCACCCTAACAGCCAAATTCACCAGCAGCTGTCTGACCTGCGGCAAATGCAAGCCTGGACGTATGGAAAAAAATCCCCCTCACCTCATCTGGAAAGACCACTCTACCAGCTTCAAAGGATCCAGATAGACCACATCCAGATATCGCCAAGTGAAGGATTGAAATACGCCATTGTGGTCAAAAGAAGTATTTTCAAGATGAACAGAAGCCTTCCAAGTCAGCAAAGACTACTGCAACTAAGCTACTTTCGGAAAATAGTGTGCAGATACGGGGTTCCAGAAATGATAGAAAGTGATCAGGGACCCGCATTCACAGCAAATCTGACACACAAGACCCGATTAGCAGTAGGGTCATATTTAGGCCTACACACTCCTTACCACCCCCAGAGCAGCAGGAAGGTAGAAAAACTGAACGAAACACTTAAGAATAGAATGCTGAAAAATTGCCCAAGAGACACGCAAACCATGGCATGACACACTCCCAATTGCACTGTTTAGCGTAAGGCACACTCCCAGAGACCCAGAAAAGCTGTTTCGTGCCTGCATCTTCTGCTAACAGATAAGACATTTTCTTCTTTTAGTTTTTTGGTGCCTGCATTTTGTCCTGCACTTCTGTGGGGGTCTGCCGGGTCCCCTTCGGGGGGCTTATGCTCCTCTCAGTTTAGTTCAGCCACTGTTTGTTCAATTGCCTTTTCCAGTTTTTTCAGTGGTTGCTGTTTAGTTTTTGTTACACCAGAGAACTAATTTAGGTGGTAGAGGTCGTGTGATCTCAGGTGTTTTTGTAATTAGTAGAGTTGGTACTTTTCAGGGTTTTTTGGGATTGTAGTAAGTGCCTTTCCTATCCTTTTCTATCTAGACAGATTGGGCCCCAGCGTTTGCTCATTCTATTTTCTGTCTGTGTCTGTATTTCCTCTTGTCTAACCGCCATTACATGTTTGGGGGTTTCCTATGTTCTTTGGGGATCTGCTCCGGGGCAGATAGCTTTCCTTTTTCTATCTTTAGGTGTAGTTAGCTTCTCAGGCTGTGACGAGGCGTCTAGGACCAACGTAGGAACGCTCCACGGCTGCCTTTAGTTGTGGTGGTTAGTCAGGGTACTGCAATCCCATAGATTCCAACCTCTCTGGTGTATTGCTTTTTTTTGCCTGCTCTCCTCAGCTACCAAATCATAACACTTATGTAATTGAATTGGTCAAAAACTAATGTCCATTCTCGAGTTTTTCTCCTCACTGCCAGATTTGATGATCCTGTCCAAGAGCCCCAGATGACATCAACCTCTGTGTAACTAGAGGGAAAGCCTGTTTGAATCCACGTATCGCATTGCAAGGAAGCTCCCGTACCAGGAGAGACACCTAAGGCATGAAGGATGTCGTGGATGCTCTGACTGACCAGAACAGATGACCAGATGACCTACTTGATGAGTTCAAGGCCAGAGACCAAGTTAAAGCAGGATTTGAGTCACTATTGCCACTAGTAACTATAAAAAAAATGTTGATTGGATAAATTACATCTATTATAACCAGCAGAGATTTGTTAACTTCACCATAGATGCTGTAAAAGGTTTGGCAGCACAGTTAGGCCCCACTTCCATTATGGCATTCCAGAATAGAATGGCTTTGGATATGATTCTAGCTGAGAAAGGAGGTGTTTACAAAATGATCAAAGACACCTGTTGCACCTACATCCCAGACAACACTGGCCCAAATGGTAAAGTCACAATGGCAATACAGAAACTTAATGAGTTATCAGAGGAACTGAAACAGAACTCGGGTGTCACTGACCCATGGGATCGATACTTTAGGTGGATGAGTGGGTGGCAGAAAATGTTGGCACAGGTTGGGACAGCCATTATGGGGGTTCTCATTTTTGCATTAATTACTGGTTGCTGTGTTATTCCTTGTATCCGCAGGATAATGGAAAAAAACTGTTCAGGAGACAACCAATTTGATGCCACTCACCATCTTGGACCTCGCACCAGTCCGGATGGAACTGCCTGGCTTGACCAGATCTCCGAACTACCTCCAGACTGAGAATACACATCCTTGATGAAACATCATATCAACTATGAGATTATGATTGCAAACACATAAACCCCCGACAGGGACAGTCCTCCTGACCGCCCATTTGCGAAAAGTCTGTATTCGGTGGGGGAGGCATGTACTAGGGATGTCTCAACTCACCGGCAGCACAAAAGAGTTGCAGCGCTTTGGGCCAGGAGCAGGTTTTTAGGGCAAGTGGTATCTAAGGGGGGACTGTCATGGAAATATATATGTCTTCCATATATATTCAAAGTATATTCACATATATGTATTCACAGTTCACAGTTAGATAGATCTCACTTGCTAAAAAACCTTGTGCTCACATATTTCTAGGCCAGATATAATCAGTCGTTTTAAAGAAATCTGGCCTTCATAAGACCTTCGTAAAGGAACAAATGCATGAAGTACAAAATGTCCTATTAGATATCTGTTGTTTACATTATAGTTATGCAAGGCAACTAGGTCACAAGAATATAAACAATAATTCTGCAACTTCAGCTCTTTTAATCATGATTATCATAATTATCATATTTACACTAGAACAGCCAATAATCTAGCAGCTTTTAATTGTATGTTAATTGACTAACCAGCCCCTTTTTGTAAACGTATAAAACCTTGAATGAATAATAAATGTATGTCTTTGACGAACTGTTATACTGACACTTTCGTGTGGACAGTCCTCATTTCGTTCTGAGCGCTCAAAAAGACATTATATAGAGATTTGGACATGGCAAGCAGCAAACACAGGATATTTTATCCTAATTAAATTTCCATATCATTGGCATATGCCGATGATAGGTAGATCGCTATGTTGGCATATGCAACAGATTATGACTTATTATAAGTAAAAGGAGGACTTTATCCTGACCTGACAATAGATGGCGATGTTGTGTAACGTTTCCTTCTGTTTAATGTATTGTATAAGAAATAGTCTCACTTGTAGTTTCACTTTCGTTTTGTTCCTGTTTCCTGATGCAATGCTAAAATGACTGTGCATTATTCTTTTACCTCATGTTGTTACAAGTAAAATCTTGTTATCCCATGAAGCCTGCTCTGTGAAGTTTTCTACTGCAAAGGTGTGGATTCAGAAGCTGTGCAACAGGTTATGGGCCCGTACACAGACACCCAGACACCCAGATACAGTTACCCCAGATACAACGTACCCAGATACAGCGTACAAAAACACCAGAGAATCCAGACACCACAGATCCCAAGCACCAAGAATACCAGATACCCAGGACACTGGAACTCTCAGCAAGACCCTAGTGAATGCAGAAGAATTCTTCAATACAACTCTCTAAACAAGTAAGTCTGTATAAAGATGACGAATAACACAGAGCTAAAACTCACAGTAGCTAAACTGAATGATGAGAACTATCCGCTATGGAAGTTCAAAGTAGAGATGTTACTGTTTAAAGATGATTTATGGGAAGTAATCACTACAGATAGACCTGATCAAGATAATCAGACATGGGATAAGAAAAAATAGACAAGCGAGAGCCACCATTAGCTTATTAGTGGATGATGCTCAAATAATACATATAAGAAATGAAGAAATAGCGAAAGGAATGTGGGAAGCATTAAGAAAGCTATATGATAGACACAGCTTAAATCACAAATTATTTTTATTATGAAAGCTTTACAGTATGAGACTAAGTGCAGACAGTGACATGCAGAAGCATATATTCTCAATGATGGAAGTGATATCACACCTAAGATCGATTGGTGAAGATATTAAAGAAAGTCATATAGCAGCTATATTGTTGTGCAGTTTACCAGATTCATATACTGCTTTAATAAATGCACTAGAGACAAGACCTGAAACAGATATTACATTAGAGTTTGTGAAAACCAGACTCATAGATGAATATCAGAGAAGAAAAGAACAAAGCAATGATTCTTCTACTGAAAAGGACAGTGAAAACACTCTTAAAGCTACAGAATTTAAAAAACCTATAATAGAGACAGAATGTTTCAGATGTAAGAAAAAAGGTCATTTAAAGAAAGAATGTACCATATGGAAAGCAGAACAAAAAAATTACAACATAAAAAGCATACACAGAAAGTAAAAAACACAATTTCCGATTTGTGTGAGAATAATTGAAATGGCACATTCAAAATAACAGACAAGAAATCATCACTTGGTTGGTTTATTGATTCAGGAGCAACGCGTCATATGACAAGTGACAAGAATTTCTTTACTGATCTTGATTTAGATAAGAAAGAAGCCATTTATCTTGCAGATGGAAGCAAAATAACCACAGAAGGTATTGGACAAGGTATGCTAAATTATTCAAACAAGTTCGGACAAGATTCAAAGATACTTGTACAGGATGTGTTGTATGTTCCAAAATTGGAAGGCGGATTATTATCTGTGAAACGTTTAACAGCAAAAGGACTTACAGTAAAATTCAAAGACAATGAGTGTGCAATTATTGCAGGAAAAAAGATGATAACCAAAGTCAAGGCAGATGAACAATTATATCATTTTGACAAACCAAAGGAACAGATGAAGGTATGTACACATGATCACATGTGGCATAGACGTCTAGGACATAGACACCCGGACAGTATAAGGGAACTACAGAGAAAAGAATTGAAAAAAGATTTAAAGATATCAGATTGCTCAATTACCATAAGATGTGAATGTTGTATAAAATCCAAAGCCACAAGGATATCTATTCCAAAAGAAAGTGAGATGAAAAGCGAAAGACCACTTGATTTGGTGCATACTGACGTATGTGAACCCATGAAAGTGACTACATCAGGAGGCAATAGATAATATGTTGACTTTTATAGACGACTACTCAAGATACACAGTCACATACTTAATTAAGAACAAAAGTGAAGTTTTTGATAAACTTGTAGACTATGTAACAAGATCAAGTAACAAATTTCAAAGGAAGCCAAATGTCATCAGAAGTGATAATGGATGTGAATTTACAGGTCACAGAATAGAAGACTACTTAAGACAAAATGGAATAGAACATCAGAAAACTGTTCCATACACACCTGAACAAAATGGAGTAGCAGAAAGGAAAAACAGAACTCTAACAGAGATGATGAGATGTATGCTGACAGATTCTAAACTACCAGAGAAATATTGGGGTGAGGCAGCAATGACCGCTACATATCTACAGAACCGACTTTTTTCCAGAAAACTGAAGAAAACTCTATATGAACTGTGGCAAGGTATGAAACCAAGTGTCAATCATTTAAAAGTTTTTGGATGTAAAGATTTTATATTCATTCCAACAGAAAAATGTTCCAAACTTGAAAACAGATCCATGGAAGGAATATTCATTGGATATAGTGATAACAGCAAAGGATATAGAATCCTAGATCCCAAAACAGAGTTACAGTGAGTAACAGTGTGACATTCATTGAAGATTTAAATGAAGACATTATGATTTCAGTTGAAACAAAAAATGAGAAAAACAAAAGTGACTTAACTGAAGAAATATCTGATGAGAAAGAAGTAGAAATTAATGAAGAACAAAATACTGAAAGTGAAGAATCGCAACTACAGACTCAGAACCAAGACGTTCAATAAGAGAGAACAAAGGAAAACCACCAAAACTCCTCTCATACAAGGCAAGTATAAGTAAAATGTATGAATCTATCTCTTGGGAAGACATATCTAAACTTTCTGAAGAAGAAGCTAATAAATGGATAGAAGCAACAGAAACAGAAATTAAATCCATGCATGATTCAAATACATGGACACTAACAGATTTGCCAGAAGGAAGAAAAGCCATAGGATGTAAATGGATTTTTAAAGTAAAATACCAAACAGATTGCACACCTAAAAGATATTGAGGAAGACTCGTAGCTAAAGGGTATTCTCAAAAATATGGAGAAGACTATGATGAAACATTTGCTCCAGTTGTCAAACACACTACAATAAGAACTTTACTTACAGTTGCAGCAGTGGAACAGATGGAACTAAGACATCTGGATGTAAAGACAGCTTTTTTGAATGGAGATTTAACAGAAGACATTTATATGGAACAAACTCCAGGATTCAAAGATGAAAGAAATCCAAACAAAGTTTGTAAACTACAGAAAATCATATATGGTTTAAAGCAAGCAGCTAAAGCGTGGAATGACAGAATCACGGAAGTACTAACAAATGAAAAATTTCAAAGAAGTAAAGCTGATCCATGCTTGTATACAAAAAGGATGAGTAATAGATGGATTTATGTACTCATATATATAGACGACATTTCGATTTGTTTTAAACAAGAAAGGGATAAAGAAAACATTCTAAAAAACCCTGAAACAACATTTTGAAATCAAAGACTTAGGAAATGTAAAACAGTAAAGTCTCCAATGGAAACTAATTATCTCAAAGAGATGAACAGTGAAAAGAATATGCTACCAAACAATGAAGAATACAGAACAGCAATAGGAAAACTACTGTATCTAGCGACCATTACAAGACCAGACATCGCAGCAGCAGTAGGAATCCTGAGTAGAAAGGTATCAAAACCAAATAAAGCTGATTGGAATGTGGTGAAGAGAGTAATACGTTATTTGAAAGGAACTAGCAATGTTAAGCTGAAATTACCCACAGGTGATAATTGCATTTTAACAGGATATGTTGATGCAGATTGGGCTGGAGATCCAACTGATAGAAGATCTACCAGTGGACATATTTTTTTCTCTGTCAGGTGGACCAATAAGTTGGACAAGTAAGAAACAGTCAATTGTGACACTATCTTCAACAGAAGCAGAATATGTTGCAGCAGCAAATGCAAGTCAAGAAGTACTGTGGTTAAGACAATTGTTGACAGAATTAGGACAACCACAGTTGGCACCAACAAAACTAAAAGAGGACAATCAAGGATGTCTTGTTCTTGCTCAGATGGAAAGAGTCAATCCAAGAACCAAGCATATTGATGTGAAATATTTCTTGAGAGATCATCAGGATCAAGGAATCTTGAAGTTGGAATATTGCCCTACTGAAGAAATGACAGCATTTTTACAGGAAAGGCGTGCACTCTGTAGTAACGAATAGGTACAGGCTGAACCTGGAACTAGTCCAGATAAATCATACATAAATGAAAAAACAGCCGCAATCAAAAATTTTTTTTTTAATGCAAATCAAAGAATTTATTGAGGTCAATAAATTATTGACCTCAATAAATTCTTTGATTTGCATTGAAAAAATTTTTTTGAGTGCGGCTGTTTTTTCATTTATGGAAGAAATGACAGCAGACATTTTCACGAAGGCGTTGAATGCTGATCAGAGACTAATAAAAAAGTTGGGTTTGATTGAATATTGTTGAGAAAGGGTGTTGGCATATGCAACAGATTAGGACTTATTATAAGTAAAAGGAGGACTTTATGCTGACCTGACAATGGATGGCGATGTTGTGTAACGTTTCCTTCTGTTTAATTTATTGTATAAGAAATAGTCTCACTTGTAGTTTCACTTTCGTTTTGTTCCTGTTTCCTGATGCAATGCTAGAATGACTGTGCATTATTCTTTTACCTCATGTTGTTACAAGTAAAAGCTTGTTATCCCATGCAGCCTGCTCTGTGAAGTTGTGGATTCAGAAGCTGTGCAACACGCTACTCGGAGGAATCCGGATCCAAAATCAACCGGAATAAGTGTGAGAGTCTCTGGCAGGGAGGAGGAGATCCTGGTTTTGATTTCCCGGACACTCTTCCAGGTCTCTGCAAAAGTCCTTGGCATCGAATTTGGTCTGGGGGATTACCCCAAACAAAATTGGGACAGCAGGCTAGAGATAGCCATTCGGAAGGTGAACCAATTGAAGGGTTGGTCTTTGACCCTAAGGGAAAGGGTAAACCTGAAAAAAACTTACCTGCTCCCTTTATTGATTTATCTGGGCAATGTGTGCATCTTGCCGGGATCTCTCTGGACTCGGGTCCACAGTTTGTTCTTTTAACTGTAATGGGGGAAGAGACTAAACCTGGTCAAGAGGGAAGTTACTTTCCGTACGAGGAGACTAGGAGGGTTGGATATGGTCAACCCTGTGGTATTCCTTGTGGATACCTTCATTAAGATCAATATTGCAACCTCTGGAAAGAGAGGGCTCCTCCATGGTTATTCTCCGGTAGGGGATGGTTTCAGCCTTTCTTCCAGGAATGGGACACAGGAGGGCAAGTGAAGGATCTTCGCACACCGCATGGACATTTTCCGGCTTACATTAACTTGGTTCTGAAGGTAATTTGCTGGTGGGGTCTGGAAATATGGGAGATCAGGACTCTGCCAAGGAAACTCCTTGACAATAGGGTTCTGTTGACCCATTTCCAGAGGCCTCTGGCGCTTAGGGATTGCCCAAGTCGGGATCTTGGGGTGGGTTTGCATCTTTTGAATTCTATCAGGATCCCCTCGAAGTTTTGGGACTTGGCTTGGTGCTGCTTCCATGGGAAAATGTGTGTGAGGGACAATCTGAAGTGCAGGAGCTCTGAGGACAGGGACTGTCCTCAGGAGCATTGTAGTACAGTGCTGGAAAGCATGGACCAATTCCTGCTTCATTGTCCCTTCAATACAGAGGTGAACAACAGGATGGGAGCCTCCATTGGCTGATCTTGGCTGGCCGGTCTCTCCTATGCGGAATGGGCCTATGGAGCATTCGGAGACCTTGGTGGTCGGGACTGCTGCACCTTATTTCTAGTTAGCGCAGTGGTTAGGTATCACACGTGGAACGCACGTTGCTTGGTCTCGACGCAACGGAAAATCCTCCCAGTGGACGATGTGTTTAGGACCATACTCGGTGACCTGGTGAAGGTGCTCTCTTTGGAGTATGAGAGACTGGGCACACTTAGGGCCGCTCTCCTCTGGAGGGGCTTTTCTTTTAGTGTACCCTAGTCTGGTCATCTCCTTTCTTGGTAGTGGGCTGCTGCTGACGCTGTAGATTTTTGTTTTATTTGATCAGTATACAGTGATGTAGCGCTGCAGGCGCCGAACTTGGGCTTTGAGTTGTGGTTATTGTAGTGTTTGTTTCTGTATATATTGTATATAGGGATATAGATATGGGTGTAGGTGTTAGGTTGGGTGGTGGGAAAAGGGGGGAGGTGGGTCTATCTTGTGGGACTATGGACACTGGAGGTTTTGGGGGAAAAACTGGCACTGCCTGATCTGACCTATGGATGTTGGACATGGACTGAGGCATGAGATGCAGGACCAGCTCTCGGGAGTGTGTGGAGTGTTTAGTTTAGTCTTGTATATATGTGTATAGTTTGTGGTTATTTTATATATATCTTTATAAAAAAAAAGTTTATGTATATATTTATGTCGGCTTTTGTTTATTTTATTGTTTGTTATTATTTTGTTTGGTGACCGAACCAGAAGGTGTAAGTACTTAACCCCTTTATTCCATTTGAAGTACTATTCCATCCATGTGACCTGGGACTTAATCCCCAAGGGCGGAATAGTACGTCATGCCCTTTAATGGGACATCGCGACTTAAGTCGCGGTGATCGCATTAAAATTCCAACGCCATCTTACCTGTAGGAAGATGGTGTCGGCATCCCGGGCAGTGCACTCCCCATCCGGCCTCCCGAGCGCTGTGATTGGCTGTTAAATCCTGAACAGCCAATCACAGGCTTTCTCATTGTTTCAGCCAATCAGATTGGCTGAAGCAGTGAGATGCCAGGCTAGGATCGAGTACCGATGTACTCGATCCTAGGCCGGTGCCTAGGATCATCCAGACCCCCCCGGGTTGGCGCGATCGACGATCACATCGATCGTGCCAATCGCAGGGCACAGCCGCGGTATTACCGTGCTGTGCCCTGCCGGTTCCTGCTGGATCGGTGCTTTAATAGCACCGATCCTAGGCCGGAACCTAGGACAGGCCTAGCAGGGCCTGAAGAAGCTGATAGGCGCGATCGATGTCATCGTCGATCGCGCCAATCGCAGGGCACAGCCGCGGTATTAACGAGCTGTGCCTTGCTGCTGACCTGCCGGTGACCTTCTGGATCGGTGCTGTAATAGCACCGATCCTGCAGAAAGAAGTTCAGGACAGGCCCAGCAGGGCCTGCAGGAGCTGATTGGCGTGATCGGCGCGATCAATGTCATCGTCGATTGTGCCAATCACAGGGCACAGCCGCGGTGTCACTGCGGTGTCCCCGTGCTGTGCCCTGCTGGTGACCTGGCTGTGACCTGCCTAGGATCGGAGCTGTGAGCTCTGATTCTAGGCATGTTGCCAAGGTAACCAGGAGAGCTCTGATTGGTGGGATTATGCTATGATCGATCCCACCAATGACAGATCACAGCAGCGATATGACCGCTTTGTGACCTGTCTCACCTGTGTGTGACCGCTCTGCAGGGGTCCTCACACTTGCTGAGGATTCCTACAGAGCGGTCACACTGATCTCCTCCTGTGCTGGGCCTTGTAGTGCTGAAGAAAGAAGACAGAAGAAAGAAAAAAGAAGAAAGATAGAAAAAAGAAGAGAGACTACAACCGTAACTGTTGATCCCTGCCCGATATCTCTTCTTCCCCCCATCTCCCCTTCCCACTCTTTTTACCCACTCCACCCCTCCTTTGCGACGCCTCCGTGCGCACATTTTGTAGCCGCAGAGCGTTGATTGGTGATGCAGTTCACCGATCAACACTCGTGCTCTCAGCCCCCTTTGCGCCACCTACGTGTACACACCCTGCAGCCGCCGAACTTTGATATGTGACGCAGTTCACTTATCAGATCTCGTTCCGGCTGTTTTTCTTTTTTTTTTTTAACCCCCTCCCTGCGCCACTCCCTTTGCGCCACATCTAGCAGCCCTCAAACTTTGATAAGTGACACAATTGACTTATTAGAGCTCGCGCCTGCCGTTTTCCATTTTTTTTTCCACCCGCCTTTGCACCGCCTCCGTTTCCACATTTAGCAGCCGCCGAATTTTGATAAGTGACGCAGTTCACTTATCAGATCTCGTGCCGGCTGTTTTCCTTTTTTTTACCCCTCCTTGCGCCACATCTAACAGCTGCCGAACTTTGATAAGTGACGCAGTTCACTTATCAGAGCTCGTGCCTGCTGTTTTTTTTCACCCCCCTTTCCGCCACTCCTGTGCGCACATCCAGCAGCCGCCGAACTTTGATAAGTGACACAGTTCACTTACCAGAGCTCGTGACTTCCGCTTTTTTTTTTCAGCCCCCTTTCCGACACTCCCATGCGCACATCCAGCAGCTGCCATACTTTGATAAGTAACACAGTTCACTTACCAGAACTCGTGCCTGCCGTTTTTTTTTTTTCAGCTAGGGCCTGCTGTTTTAGACTATTCTTTTCATAGCCATTTTTTTCTCTCCATTTGTTTTTTGTCTTTTAGATTTTTCTTTTCAGAATAGTTTGCACAAATCACTATTCCCCCCACACACATACACATAGTTCTCAATAAAGTACACCCAAGCACCATATTCACAAAAAAAAGTCCCGTTCGTCCCAACAGCGCTATTCATTGGAGGAGACATATGCTTTCCTTGCCTCCGACACTGATAGCGAGGGAGAGGATCCCACATTTCTTTATTTCTCTGATTCTTCATCCTCATCCTCTTCCCCCTCCTCATCTTCTTCCTCGGGTCCTGCGGAACCGCCACGCAGACGCCCCAGGACAGAAGATGAGGCATCTGCCACCATTCCAGAAGACGAAGCTGAAGCCGAACCAGCGCACCCCACTGCAGGCCCCGTGTGGACCTCGCCCCCCGAAAATTCTGAGCCACTGATTCCTGATTTTGTGGCAGAATCAGAAATCAAGTTTGACACCACTGGCCTCACAGAAATAGACTTTTTCAAAGTCTTTTTCTCTGAGGATTTTATTAACCTCATGGTGGAGCAAAAGAATTGGAAAGCTTGTAAATTTTTGGCGCAAAACCCCCATTCATCATATTCTAACTGGTCTCCTGTAGACACAGTTGAAATGATGCAGTTTTGGGGCCTGGTCCTTCACACGGGGATCCTGAAGAAGCCAGAACTTCGGCAATATTGGAGTGTTGATATTTTATATAACGCTCCAGTGTTCCGAATGGTCATGGCCCGGATGCGTTTTGAAGCCATCCACAAATTACTGCATTATAACGATAATGCACAGTGTCCTCCACAAGATGACCCCAACTTTGACCGTCTGTTCAAAGTTCGCCCGTGTTGCACAGCTTCTGAATCCACACCTTTGCAGTAGAAAACTTCACAGAGCAGGCTGCATGGGATAACAAGCTTTTACTTCTAACAACATGAGGTAAAGGAAAAATGCACAGTCATTTCAGCATTGCATCACGAAACAGGAGCAAAACGAAAGTGAAAGTACAAGTGAGACTATTTCTTATACAATACATTAAACAGAAGGAAACGTTACACAACATCGCCATCTATTGTCAGGTCAGCATAAAGTCCTCCTTTTACTTACAATAAGTCCTAATCTGTTGCATATGCCAACAGTCCGGTCATCGAACACTTCAACAAAAAGTTTGCTGAAGTGTACGTGCCTCAAAGGGACATCTGCGTGGATGAGTCCTTAGATCATTTTAAGGGACGGCTCGGATTCCATCAGTACCTGCCCAGCAAGAGGGCCAGGTACGGAATCAAACTCTACAAACAGTGTGAGTACCTCCCACAAGTTTAGAGTTTACAAAGGAAAGGACACCAGGATTGAACCCCCTGAATGTCCTCCTGTCCTGGGAGTGAGTGGGAAAATTGTGTCTGATTTGGTGCACCCACTGCTGGATAAGGGTTATCATCTCTACACCGATAACTTTTATTCCAGCATCCCACTCTACAAACCCTCTCTGCGCGAGGTACCGCAGCCTGCGGTACTGTCAGCAAAAATCAGAGAGGCCTCCCGAAGACACTACTTGGGCAGATGCTCAGAAAGGATGAGAGCAGAGCCCAATGTAGCGACCACCTGCTGGTGGTCAAGTACAAGGACAAGAGGGATATCCTTCTCTTGACCATCATACACGGTGATGTCAGCGCCCTCGGCACTGTACATGGTACCGCTACACAGGTCCGCAAACCGCACTGTGTACTGAGGTACAATAAAAACATGGGGGGAGTTGATCTCTCTGATAAACTCCTCCAACAGTACAGTGCTTTGAGAAAGGCCAAGGTGTGGTACAAAAAGCTGGCAGTGCACATCGTACAAATGGCAATGCTCAACGCTTTCCTGCTGTCACGATATGCACGCCACACCAATACGTCGTACCTTCAGTTCCAGGAGGTAGTGATCAAGGCCCTGATGTTTGGCGCTCAGGAAGGAGCGGGCCCCAGTACTTCCGGAACTGAAGGTGCTCGTATTGTACCAGGTCAGCATTTCCCTGGGGAGGTCCCTGTTATGAATGTGCTGGAGATGGTTTCTGAGCAGAGGCTCCCTCTGGTGGTTGCAGACAGTACTGAACCTTACAGCGAGGAATGGCAATCTGGGATCACGGACTGGACTGATATAAGGGAGGTTCCCTCCCGTGATGGTCACCGGTGATCAATTGTTCTTGTCTCAATTGTGGTTCCTGGTTCATTTGGAAGTCTGCTGGAGTCTTGCATGCATCTGCTGCTTTCAGATAAGATATTTTCTGCTTTTCTTTTTGTGCTTGCTTTTTGCATAATTTTCTGCACTTTTGTGAAGGTCAGCCGGGTCCCCTCCTGGGGCCTGTGCTCCTCTCAGTTTATCTGTAGCCACTGTTATTTGTTCATTTGCTTTTTCCTGTTTTTTCAGTGGCTGCGGCTTAGTTTTGTTACACCAGAGATCTGATTTAGGTGGTGGAGATCGTGTGATCTCAGGTGTTTTTGCAATCAGAAGAGTTGGTATTTTTTAGGGTTTTTTGTTGGATTGCAGTCAGAGTTCTTTCCTGTACCTTTCTGTCTAGACAGATTGGGCCCCAGCGTTTGCTCATTCTATTTTCTGTCTGTGTCCGTGCTTCTTGTCTAACCGCCATTACATGTTTGGGGGCTTCCTATTTTCTTTGGGGATCTGCTCCGGGGCAGATAGCTTTCATCTTTCTGCCTTTAGGTGTAGTTATCTCTCAGGCTGTGACGAGGCGTCTAGGATCAACGTAGGAACGCTCCACGGCTACCTCTAGTTGTGTGGTTAGTTCAGGTTACTGCAATCCAGTAGGTTCCAGCCTCTCTGGTGTATTGCCGTTTTGCTTTTTCTCCCCAGCTACCTAAACACAAAAGTATCACCGGCCAGAACTGAAAATTATATGGTACTCACAGAAGGGAAAAATAGTGTGGAAAGAAAAGAGTTGTCAGAATTGTCAGAGATTTTTTTTTCTGTTTGTTGCATTTTTTCCCTCTTTTTCTCTGGGTGCTGAGGAGGATTTTTTTTTCTCTCAATGGAGTTTGCACAGTTGTCTGGCCGTGTGGATCAGACTGCCACTAGGTTCGGAGTATTGCTACCTATCTTGCTGGGTTGCCGGTTGTGGAACCTAGGATTCCCATGCCAGATTTGTTTTTGGGGGATCAGGCTAAATTTCTGAATTTCAAAAATAACTGTAAGTTGTTTTTTGCCTTAAAACCTAAGTCCTCGGGAGCGCAGCACAGCAGGTTCAAATTGTCATCTCTCTCCTGCGCGGCGACCCTCAGGATTGGGCTTTTTCCCTGACACCTGGGGATCCTGTTTTGAATGATATTGATGTATTTTTTCTGGCTCTGGGGTTATTGTACGATGAGCCTAATGTCACTGATCAAGCTGAAAAAACCTTGTTGGCATTAAATCAAGGTCTTGAAGACGCTGAGTTGTACTGTCAGAAATTCCGAAAGTGGGCAGTCCTGACCAAATGGAATGATGATGCTTTGGCAGCCATTTTTCGGAAGGGGCTGTCAGAGAATGTAAAGGATGTTATGGTGGGATTCCCTGTCCCCTCTGGTCTCAATGATTCTATGTCATTGGCTATTCAAATTGACAGACGTTTGCGTGAGCGCAGAGGTATGCGTGAGATGGTGTTGCCTTGTGAGCCAGCTCCTGGGCCCATGCAGTGTGATAGAGTGTCTTCTGAGGCTCAGCGTCATGAGTTTCGAAAGCGCAATGGGTTATGTTTCTACTATGGTGACGCCTCTCATGCTCCTTCCGTGTGCCCTAAGCGGGGAAGACGTTTTGCACGCTCAGTTGTCTTGGGTAGTGTTCAGACTAAATTTCTGTTGACTGTTACCCTGATTTGCTCCCTGTCCACATTTTCTGCTCAGGCTTTTGTTGATTCAGGAGCAACTATTAACCTGATGGATTTTGACTTTGCCAAACGTTGTGGGTTTCCCATGATACCCCTGCGGAAGTCTATTCCCCTACTGGGCATTGATTCTACCCTTTGGCGGAGAATAAACCCCAGTTTTCTACTCAGGTGATAATGAGGGTTGAATCAGATCATCAGGAGAGTTGCAAATTTCTGGTGCTGCATAATCTGCATGACATTATTGTACTAGGTTTCCCTTGGTTACAGTCTCATAATCCTGTTTTGTATTGGAAATCTGTGTCTGTGACCAGTTGGGGCTGCGAATGTGTTCATACTGACACTCCTGTTTTTTCTGCCTCTCCCCAGTCTCAGGATGTTCCTGACTTTTTGACTGATTTTTCAGATGTATTTAGTGAAAGTAAATCTGCATCATTGCCCCCTCACAGGAGCTATGATTGCGCTATTGAATTAGTGCCTGGTGGTAAATTTCCTAAAGGTCGCCTTTTTAACTTGTCTGTACCTGAACACGATGCTATGCGATCTTATATCAAGGAGTCATTGGAGAAGGGTCATATCAGACCATCCTCTTCACCCTTGGGCGCCGGTTTTTTTCTTTGTGGCCAAAAAGGATGGTTCATTGAGGCCGTGTATTGATTATCGTCTCTTGAATAAGATCACTGTGAAGTATCAATATCCGTTACCCTTGATTTCTGACCTATTTTCCAGAGTGAAAAGTGCTAGTTGGTTTACCAAGCTTGACATCAGGGGGGCGTATAACCTTATTCGCATTAAGCACGGGGATGAATGGAAGATGGCGTTTAATACCCCAGAGGGGCATTTTGAGTACCTAGTGATGCCCCTGGGCTCACTAATGCTCCTTCCGTCTTCCAATCCTTCATGAATGATATTTTCAGGGATTTTGTGGATAAATTTCTGATTGTTTATTTGGATGATATCTTGATTTTTTCCAATGACTGGGACTCTCATGTGAAACATGTTCGGACTGTGTTCCAGATTTTGAGAGAGAATGCACTGTATGTGAAGGGATCAAAGTGTATTTTTGGCGTACAGAAGGTTTCATTTCTGGGATTCATTTTGTCTCCATCTGTTATTGAAATGGACCCGGTCAAGGTTCAGGCCATCTGTGATTGGGTCCAACCTACTTCATTAAAGGCTCTTCAGAGATTTTTGGGTTTTGCCAATTTTTATCGTAAATTTATTGGTAAATTCTCCGGTATTGTTAAACCATTGACTGATTTGACCAAAAAGGGTTCTGATGTGGTGAATTGGCCTCCTGAGGCAGTCTCTGCGTTTCAGGAACTTAAGCAGAGATTCACTTCCGCTCCTATTCTAACGGCAGCCTGATGTTTCTCTACCATTTCAGGTGGAGGTTGATGCCTCTGAAATTGGGGCAGGTGCCGTTTTGTCCCAAAGAGATCCAGAGACCTCTAAGAGTAACCCTTGTGCCTTTTTCTCTCTAAAATTTTCTCCAACTGAACGTAATTATGACGTGGGTAATCGGGAGTTATTGGCCATGAAGTGGGCCTTTGAAGAGTGGAGACATTGGCTGGAAGGAGCCAAACATCAGGTGGTGGTCCTCACGGACCATAAGAACCTGGTTTATCTCGAATCAGCCAAGCGACTTAATCCTAGACAGGCCAGGTGGGCCTTGTTTTTCACACGTTTTAATTTTGTAGTTTATTTTCTTCCTGGAAGTAAGAATGTTAAGGCGGATGCCCTCTCGAGGAGTTTCTTTGCGGACTCTCCTGAGTTATCTGATCCTGCTGTTATTTTGAAAGAGGGTGTAGTACTTTCCGCCATCTCGCCCAATTTGAGACTGGCTCTGGAAGGGTGTCAGGAGGATAAACCTGAGCGCTGCCCTATTGGGAAATTGTTTGTCCCAGACCAGTGGAAGAAGAGTGTGATGTCGGAGATTCATTGTTCCGCGTTGGCTGGTCATCCCGGGATTTTTGGTACCAGAGACTTGGTGAGTCAGTCCTTTCGGTGGCCTACTTTGTCTCGTGACGTCAGGGAATTTGTGCAGTCCTGTGGGACTTGCTCTCGCTCCAAGCCTTGCTCTCGCTCTAGTGGTTTGTTAATGCCATTACCTGTGCCCAAGAGGCCATGGACCCATATCTCTATGGATTTTATTTCCGACCTCCCTGTTTCTCAGAAAATGACAGTTATCTGGGTAATCTGTGATAGGTTTTCCAAGATGATACATCTTGTGCCATTACCTAAGTTACCTTCCTCCTCCGAATTGGTGCCTTTGTTCCTTCAGCACGTGGTTCGGTTACATGGCATTCCGGAGAACATTGTGTCTGTCAGAGGAGTCCAGTTTGTTTCCATATTTTGGAGGACATTTTGTTCTAAACTTGGTGTTCAATTATCTTTCTCCTCTGCATTTCATCCTCAGACCAATGGACAAACCGAGAGAACAAACCAGACCTTGGAGACTTATTTGAGATGTTTTGTGTCTGCTGATCAAGATGACTGGGTCTCTTTTTTGCCTTTGGCTGAGTTTGCTCTTAATAATAGGGCTAGCTCTGCCACCTTGATGTCTCCATTTTTCTGCAATTCTGGGTTTCACCCTCGATTTTCTTTGGTACAGGCGGAGGCTTCTGTCTGTCCGGGTGTTGACTGTTGTGGAGCGTATACAGCAGATTTGGGACCAGGTAGTGGAGAGGTTGTCTCTCTCTCTCAGGAGAAGGCCCAACGGTTTGCCAACTGGCATATGACTGATGGTCCTCGGTTTAAAGTGGGGGACTTGGTTTGGTTGTCCTCAAGAAATATCCCTATGAGGGTTGCATCTCCATTGTTTAAGCCTAGGTTCATTGGACCTTATAAGATCATGGAGATTCTTAATCCTGTTTCCTTCCGTTTGCTTCTTCCAGGGACATTTAAGATCCATAACGTGTTTCACAAGTCCTTATTGAAGAGGTTTGTCGAGCCAGTGGTTCCTATGGCTGCGCCTCCTGACCCTGTTTTGGTTGAGGGCAATCTAGAGTATGTGGTTAAGAAAATATTGGATTCTCGTTTTTCTAGACAGAAACACCAGTATTTGGTTAAGTGGAGAGGTTATGGTCAGGAGGACAATTCTTGGGTGTTTGCTTCGGACATTCATGCTAGGAGACTGATCCGTGCCTATCATCGAGCTCATCCTGATTGGCCTGGTTGCACAAGTGAGGGTTCGGTGACCCCTCCTCAAGGGGGGGTACTGTTATGAATGTGCTGGAGATGGTTTCTGAGCAGAGGCTCCCTCTGGTGGTTGCAGACAGTACTGAACCTTACAGCGAGGAATGGCAATCTGGAATCACGGACTGGACTGATATAAGGGAGGTTCCTTCCCATGATGGTCACCGGTGATCAATTGTTCTTGTCTCAATTGTGGTTCCTGGTTCATTTGGAAGTCTGCTGGAGTCTTGCATGCATCTGCTGCTTTCAGATAAGATATTTTCTGCTTTTCTTTTTGTGCTTGCTTTTTGCATAATTTTCTGCACTTTTGTGGAGGTCAGCCGGGTCCCCTCCTGGGGCCTGTGCTCCTCTCAGTTTATCTGTAGCCACTGTTATTTGTTCATTTGCTTTTCCCTGTTTTTTCAGTGGCTGCGGCTAGGATCAACGTAGGAACGCTCCACGGCTACCTCTAGTTGTGTGTTTAGTTCAGGTTACTGCAATCCAGTAGGTTCCAGCCTCTCTGGTGTATTGCCGTTTTGCTTTTTCTCCTCAGCTACCTAAACACAACAAGTTCCGCAAACTGGAAAAAAAGGTAAGTCGCAAAAAAGGTGCTGAGTGTGTTACAAAAGGGGAATATGCAAGGACACCATTTATCAATGAGACACCTGCCCCGAAAAACCTGGCCTGTGTATGAAGGATTGCTTCAAATTGTACCACACCTCCATGCACTACTAATTTACAGGAAACTGGGGCACATCTAGAGAATTTTCTTGGGGTCTAGTTTCTAAAATTATGTCACTTGTGTTTTTTTTTTACTGTTTAGGCACATCAGGGGTCTGCAAATGGAACTTGACGCCCGCAGACCATTCCATCAAAGTCTGCATTCCAAAACATCACTACTTCCCTTCCGAGCCCCGACGTGTGCCTAAACAGTTTTTTCCAACATGTGGGGTACTAGCGTACTCAGGACAAATTGGACAACAACTTTTGGGGTCCAATTTCTTCTGTTACCCTTGGGAAAAATAAAAATTGGGGACTAAAAGATCATATTTGTGGGAAAAAAATAGGATTTTATATTTTCACGCTTGGGCGTTATAAGCTTCTGTGAAGCACTTGGGGGTTCAAAGTGCTAACCACACATCTAGATAAGTTCCTTAGGGGGTCTAGTTTCCAAAATGGGGTCACTTGTGGAGGGTTTCCACTGTTTAGGCACATCAGGGGCTCGCCAAATGGAACATGACACCCGCAGACCATTCCATCAAAGTCTGCATTCAAAAACGTCACTACTTCCCTTTCGAGCCCCAACGTGTGCCCAAACAGTAGTTTTCTCCCACATGTGGGGTACCAGCGTACTCAGGACAAACTGGACAACAACTTTTGGGGTCCAATTTCTTCTATTACCCTTGGGAAAATTAAAAATTGTGGACTAAAAGATCATATTTGTGGGAAAAAAATAGGATTTTATATTTTCATGCCTGGGCGTTATAAGCTCCTGTGAAGCACTTGGGGCTCAAAGTGCTAACCACACATCTAGATAAGTTACTTAGGGGGTCTAGTTTCCAAAATGGGGTCACTTGTGGAGGGTTTCCCCTGTTTAGGCACATCAGGGGCTCTCCAAACCCGACATGTTGTCCGATGTCAATTCCAACCAATTTTAGTTTGCAAAAGTCAAACGGCACTCCTTCCCTTCTGAGCCCTGCCCGGTGCCCAAACAGTGGTCCCCGCGACATATGGGGTATCAGCGTACTCAGGACAAATTGGACAACAGATTTTGTGGTCCAATTTCTCCTGTTACCCTTGGGAAAATAAAAAATTGGGGACTAAACAATCATGTTTATGGAAAAAATATGATTTTTTATTTTCACACCCGGGCGTTATGAACTTCTGTGAAGCACTTGGGTGTTCAAAGTGCTCACCACACATCTAAATAAGTTCCTTAGGGGGTCTAGTTTCTAAAATGGGGTCACTTGTGGGGGGTTTCCACTGGTTAAGCACATCAGGGGCTCTCCAAACGCGACATGGTGTCCGATGTCAATTCCAACCAATTTTAGTTTGAAAAAGTCAAACGGCACTCCTTCCCTTCCGAGCCCTGCCGTGCGCCCAAACAGTGGTCCCCGCGACATATGGGGTATCAGCGTACTCAGGACAAATTGGACAAAACTTTTGTGGTTCAATTTCTCCTGTTTCCCTTGGGAAAATAAAAAATTGGGGACTAAACCATCAGGTTTGTGGAAAAAATATGATTTTTTATTTTCACGTCCGGGGGTTATAAACTTCTTTGAAGCAGTTGGGAGTTCAAAGTGCTCACCACACATCTAGATAAGTTCCTTAGGGGGTCTAGTTTCCAAAATAGGGTCACTTGTGGGGGGTTTCCACTGTTTAGGCACATCAGGGGCTCTCCAAACACAACATGGTGTCTGATGTCAATTCCAACCAATTTTAGTTTGAAAAAGTCAAACGGCGCTCCTTCCCTTCCGAGCCCTGCCGTGCGCCCAAACAGTGGCCTCCCCCCACATATGGGGTATCAGCGTACTCAAGACAAATTGGACAACAACTTTTGGGATCAAATTTTTCCTTTTACCCTTGGGAAAATAAAAAAATTGTTGCTAAAAAATCATTTTTGTGACTAAAAAGTTAGATGTTCATTTTTTCCTTCCATGTTGCTTCTGCTCATGTGAAACACCTGAAGGGTTAATAAACTTCTTGAATGTGGTTTTGATCAGCTTGAGGGGTGCAGTTTTTAGAATGTCACTTTTGGGTATGTTCTTCCATATAGACAACTAAAAGTGACTTCAAATGTGAGGTGGTCCCTAAAAAAAATGGTTTTGTAAATTTTGTTGTAAAATTGAGAAATCGCTGGTCAACATTTTTGCCCTTATAACTTCCTAACAAAAAAAAATTTGTTTCCAAACTTGTGCTGATGTAAAGTAGACATGTGGGAAATGTTATTTAGTAACTATATTGTGTGACATATTTCTCTGTTTTAAGTGAATAAAAATTCAAAGTTTGAAAATTGCAAAATTTTCTAAATTTTCGCCATATTTGCATTTTTTTCAAAAATGAACGCAAGTTATATCGAACAAATTTTACCACTAACATGAAGTACAATATGTCACGAGAAAACAGTCTCAGAATCGCGAAGATCCGTTGAAGTGTTTCAGAGTTATAACCTCATAAAGAGACAGTGGTCAGAATTGTAAAAATTGGCCCGGTCATTAACGTGCAAACCACCCTTGGAGGTAAAGGGGTTAATATTAGTTATTATTCTGTATATATGTATAATATGTGTGTGAGGAGAGAATAAGTGGCTGGACCAGTGTTCATTACATGGATTATTTTTCTGGCTGATATTTTTGTTTTGTTTCTGCTATTATTATTGTTATGTTTTTCATTTTTATAATAAAAGATTTACAGGATGTTATGTATGTACACAGTGACTGCACCAGCAGAATAGTGAGTGCAGCTCTGGAGGATAATACAGGATGTAACTCAGGATCAGTATAGTATCAGTAATGTATGTACACAGTGACTGCACCAGCAGAATAGTGAGTGCAGCTCTGGAGGATAATACAGGATGTAACTCAGGATCAGTATAGTATCAGTAATGTATGTACACTGTGACTGCACCAGTAGAATAGCGAGTGCAGCTCTGGGGTATAATACAGGATGTAACTTAGGAACAGTAATGTAATGTATGTACACAGTGACTGCACCAGCAGACAAGTGAGTGCAGCTCTGGAGGATAATACAGGATGTAACTCAGGATCAGTATAGTATCAGTAATGTATGCACACAGTGATTGCACCAGTAGAATAGCGAGTGCAGCTCTGGGGTATAATATTGGATGTAACTCAGGATCATTTCAGGATCAGTAATGTATTGTATGTACACAGTGACTGCACCAGCAGAATAGTAAGTGCAGCTCTGGAGTATAATACAGGCTGTAACTCAAGATCAGTACAGGATAAGTAATGTAATGTATGTATACAGTGACTGCACCAGCAGAATAGTGAGTGCAGCTCTGGAGTATAATACAGGATGTAACTTAGGAACAGTAATGTAATGTAGGTTCACAGTGACTGCACCAGCAGAATAGTGAGTGCAGCTCTGGACCATCCCACAGGAAGGGGCGGAGCTTGCAGTGTGGTCTGACTGTGGTGCCTGTGTGTGCTGCTCGGGAAGGGAGGTGAAGTTTTTCCATCCAGGATTTTTTGTCTGCCACCTTCCCGAGTAAGAAGGCTAATCTTGGGACTGGCCTCCGGGGCAGGGCCCCCGGCTCCCATCTCCTGGTCCAAGCCGGCGGGGGGTGGGAGGACTCCCAATCCAGCTAGGATAACAAGATCTGGCCAAGGATCCAGCATGAGGACCCGCAGTACCCCCGAGGCCATGGCCGCGGCGGCTCCTTCCCCCGGAGGTAGGCCGAGTACGAGCAGGGGTGCTGCAGCGGGGCCCCTAAAGTGGGGCACCAAGATGGCGAAAGAGACCACCGTGGTCTATGGTTCCCGTGTCCATGCGCACCTTTGTGAGTATGAGGACGCCTCAAGGAAGCTAAGATCCCTCTGGGGGAGTTGAGGGTAGCTAAGGAGAGGTCCAACAGGGCCTCCGGCAATAAGAAGGCCGAGCTATCCGCCGCGGTCAGAAAGATCCAGAGATCCATAGAAGACCTGGCAACCCAGAGGTGCGAGATCCTGGCCGGCAGCGGGCCCTTCCGTGAAAAGTTGGAGAATGACGACCGGTTCAGAGCCATGACCGGAGGGGCTCCTGAGGGGCCACGGAGCCCCGGCCAGGCGGTGGAGGAGGAGGAATGCGAGGAGGAGGTCGCGCCCTACCCACCGCCTGGTGGCCTGGTAAGAGATCTCCAGGCGTCGCACAGCGGGATAGCCCCCGAGCAAGTGGCTCTCCCGCCAGATTCTGGCTCTTCAGAGGGCAGCGAGTGCGAGGGGGAGGATGAGGATGGTGGTAGTAGTAGCAGTGAGGGGGGCTGCCTCGTCATGCAGCAGATCCGGCAGATCGAGTCCCCGGTCCGGTTTAACCAGCTGCGGTTCGGGGATGAGATCTGCGATGACGAGGCAACCAGGAGGGGGATGAAGAGAAAAGCTAAGAAGAAAGTAAAGAAAACATCTTATGTCTAGAAGTTTGTGTATGTCCCCCTCTCTGGGGCCCCCCGGTCCCGCTGTGCGGCACCCGCTACCCCACCCGGCTCGGGCTCTGTTGTGGGTCCGCAGCAAGGGAGCGGGGAGATTACAGGCCATGACACGCAGGGTGCCGCCTTTGTTTGTGGTAATGGAGGGGGTAGTGATGTGTCTGATATGGAGCATGGTGTGGAGGGCGGCCCAGTGGTGGGCAAGAGAGTGGCAGCCGGGACCGCATCTCCGGCGGTGAGCGCTGTGGTGTCTGGGTCCCCCACTTACGGATCCGTTACTGGATCGCTTCTGGGAACACAGGCACCTAGTAAAGTGAAGGGGGCGGGCCTGCGGCTCCGGCAGAGCCGGCTCATAAAAAACAAGTGGCGGGGTCTGCGGTGAAGTCTGGGCCGGGGGCCCCGCCGCCGGTTGATGCTAAGGGGGAGTGGCCTAGCCTGGGGCCGGCCGCCGGAGTTGCTGTGCCCAAGCTGTTTGTGGCCCAGGGGTGTGGTGGTGGGGGGCGCTGTGCCCCAGGGGACTGGTACCGCCGGGGGGGCCCCTGGGGGTGGACCTGGCTCCGGGTTGGCTCCGGGGGTCCCGCTGCGGCCGGTCTCGGGGGGCGTGGCCTCCTCGGCACCCGCCGCTCATGTGGGTGCAGCTCTGGACGGCAGCATTGTGAAGTTGGAGACTGGGGGCGTGGCTTCCCAGCAAAAGAAAAAAATGATGGTGATCAGCAATGGAGCAGAAACTGCAGCAGACAGCAGCAAGGGCGCATGCCTGGCCGGGTCCCCTGAGTCTGGGGACTTACCTGCAGTGGGGGTGCCGGCGAAGAGCCGGGATGGAGCTGGAGGCAGGACTGCTCCTGGATTGGTCTCTGCCACTGAGAGAGAAGGCAGCTCTGTGCAGGCTGTGGAGGAAGTGCTGCTGAAGCCCAATGGCAGCACAGATCTTAAAGGGCCAGCAGCACTGTGTGTGCCGAACCCCCCGGCAGGGAAGATGCCACCAGTAGGTGGCGGTAGCAGCAGAGAAGCAAACATTCATGCAAATACCCAAAAAGTGAGGCAAAATAATATTGACCCCAGTGTGCATGTGAGTGAGAGTGGGGTGACTGATGAAGTGGATGAGGAGGGTGTGTGTATGGAAGTGTCAGTGGTTGAGGATGCGGGTGGCAGTGCATCTAAAGTGGCTAGTGTGAATGGGGTGGTAAGTGTGAATGGGGTGTCTGATGGTTCTGGAAGGGGGGGGCCGGTCTATCTGCCCCCCCAGCCGCCGCTCCTCTGAGTTATTCGGAGGTGGTGGCTGGAGCCTCAGGGTCTGGTCAGGGGTTTCCTCGCCCCTGGACCTCAAGGATGGCGTCTTGCGGCGCCGTTTCCTGGAGGCCCTCAAAAAGGGAGAACGGACGATCAATGTAGAGGGCAGAGAGGTGGACTTGGCCTTTTGGCTGGATAGATACGGCCTGGCTGCCTTCCAAGATAAAAGGGAGGGGGAAACGGTTTGGTCCCTCCCGACAGCCGGGCAGGGGTGGCCAGGCGGAATGTGGTCCGTCTTCGGTGGAGGGGCAGTGAAGCGTGCCCGCCAAGAGCGAGGGTTGTGGAGCTCCTTCTGAAGATGGACTTCAGGGGGACGGACATCTTTGCCCTGATTCATCCGTTTGGCGCCTCCTTTTTCGATGTCAGTTTTGTTCGGCCAGAGGGCCTAGAGCTTTTCTGGTCGAATTTCGAACTGGCAAAGGGGGAGCCCGGCTGGCGAGACTTTTCCGTTCAGGCGGTGTCTCGCCAAAATAGTGTAAAGAGGGTGACCGTTCTGACAAGTAACGAGTCACTCTTTGGGGTCGACATCATGACGTGGCTTTCCCGTTATGGGGAAGTCACGGACATCCCTAAGAAAAATAGGGACGAGTTTGGCATTTGGTCAGGGGGCTGGACCTTCATGGTAAAGTTGAAGGTTTCAGGAGGTACAGTCACCCACATCCCCTCCTCAGCATTTCTGGGGAGGGACAGAATCCAGATCTTCTACCAGGGGCAACCGAAGGTCTGCCACAGGTGCGGTGATCCCCGCCACTTCAGCGCAGGCTGCAAGGTGCAGAAGTATGCCTTGTGTGGTGGGGTAGGTCATCTTGCCGCAGCCTGTGGTGACATTAGGTGTCACCTGTGTGGTGACCTAGGTCACCCGTATAGCCGCTGCCCCCGCTCCTTTTCCGGCACCGTCTCTGGCCCAGCGGGGGGAGCCATGGGGGGATCCCCGGTGGTGCAACTTCCGCTGGGGTTGGGGGTGGTGGCGTGAGGGGAGCTGAGGGGTCAGTGAGGAAAGGCGAGGCTGGTACATCTGCCCACCAGTGGCAACAGGTGAGGCACCGTAAGGGCAGGGGGCAGGATAAGCCTCAGGCAACTGGGGTGATGACTGCCCCCACCCTGGAGGCAGCAGCCGAAGCCTCTGAGGCCCTGGGGGAGAAGGCGGTGAGCGAGGAGATCCGGAGGATGGAGAGGGAGGTGGCTGCTTCTGATAACTCTTCCCAGTATGAAAGTGTGGATGAAGAGGTGGTGAAGCAGCCTAAAAAAACGGGTGACAATCGTACCGGTAAGAGGCGGAAGAAGAAGAACAAGGCTAAAAAAATCTAATGCCCCCCCCTGACCGCTAGGGTGCCAACGGAAGGGCTCACCGGCTCCCCTCTGATCCCCCTCTCCAATCGGTTCCAAGCCCTCGATGACTCTGCTGTGTCGGAGGTCGGGGGTGAGGGGCCGGATGCAACATCTGGGTGCCTTCAGGGAGTGGCGAGGTCCGTCCTCCGGGGGATTCACACTCCTTTGGCGGGGGGACTACCTCGGGGTCCAGGGGGCGAGGAATCTAGTGCTGGGAAGGAGGTGTCCACTGCTGCTAAGGAGGATATGGACACCTCGGTGTCTTTAAAGAGGAGGGGTGAGTCGGGTTCCTCCTCAGAGGGGAGAGGAAATCTGGGGGTACGGTTAAAAAACAGGCCGTCTAACTCAATCACCCATGATGGCGGAACCTACCCCGTTGACTCTGGCGTTGATTAATGTCGCCAGCATAAAGTCGGATACGGCTAGATTTACGGCCTTTGATTTTTTCACCCGGGTTGAGGCTGATGTTTTATTTTGCAGGAGACCAGACTAACGGACCTGGGTCCATCCACAAAGCAAAGAGGGAATGGAGGAGTGGGCCCTCATACTGGTCTCTTGCGGCCGAGCCCGTATAGCGGGGTAGCGGTCCTTTTTAAGACCGCGGAGGTGGAATGCAGACGGGTGATCTAGTTAGAAATGGGGAGATGTTTGGTCCTTGACGTCTTCATGAGGGGACAGGAGCTTCGGCTCATCAATATCTATGGCCCGCAATCTAAGTGGGATCGTAAATGTCTCTTCCTGAGGATCAAGCCCTATCTTTTTACGAGCCAGCAGGTGGTCTTCGGTGGGGATTTTAATACCTTAACCAGACTCCGTGATAGGGGAGGCCCCGGAGACCGGCTGACTTACGATAGCGTAGCCTTGAATAGCATAGTAAGCGAAGCTCGCCTGGTGGATGTCCACATCCGGCACACCCCAGGTCACGAGGGTTTCACCTTTTATAGGGGAAGCAGTAGGTCTAGGATAGATAGGTTTTTTTTAAAGGAGGAAGCCGTCTCTTCTGCAGTGTCCGCTGTTGAGGTGGAGTTCTCCGATCACTGTTTAATTTTCTTTACTTTGAATGTTACAGAGACTCCCCGGATGGGAGAGGCCTATGGAAGCTGAATTCGTCCCTTCTGGAAGAAGCGGAAGTAAGTCCTTTGAGGAATTTCTTCAGAGCCAGGTACCTCTCTTGGGTCTTTGTAGCAGTAAGTCTGAGTGGTGGGAGATCTTCAAAAGAAGGGTTCTTCCGTCAGCTCTCGAGCCTCAGGGGCCTGAACAGGTACCGCCTGTATCGGCAGCTGGGGAGGAAACTCGAGCAGCTCGTCTCGACTGGAGGGGACCGAGAGGAAATCTCCAGGGTGAAGACCTTGCTCAAGGGGTGCCAGTACGATAGGCACACATCCTTGGTTTTTAAGAGGGATTTCGGGAGGTACCGCTCGCCCGACCCTTACAGAAACTGCAGGTTGTCAGTGAATTGTAAGATGGTGACAGGACTGATCGACAGTACAGGGTCCCTGAACAGATCCAAATCAGGGATCCTGGAGGTGGTCAGATCCTTCTACTCGCATCTCTTGGGGAGGAGGGATCCTGATCGGGATGAGATGTCGGCTTTCCTGGCTGAAACCATCCCTGAGCCGGGGGATGACCCCTCTCTTCATGTTTTGGCAGAAGCAATCAGGGAAGAGGAAGTGAGACGGGCGATTGATGGGCTATGGCCCAAAAAGTCGCCTGGTCCGGATGGCTTAACATCCGAGTTCTACAAGACTTTTTGGGACTCTTTGGTCCCCCTCTTGACTGAGGTGTTTAATGAGTGCCTCTCCTCGGACACTCTGCCCAGTTCAATGAGGAGGTCAGCCCTGATTATCCTGTCAAAGGGTAAAGACTCGTCCCGTATTGAGAATTGGCGTCCCATAGCGCTTCTCAATACGGACCGAAAGGTTCTGGCAAAGGTGCTTTTTAACCGGCTGGTGAAGTTTGCACCCCGGCTCCTTTCGGGGGCTCAGCACTGCTCTGTTCCAGGCCGCAGTACATTTAGTGCTGTGCTCGGTGTCCGGGAGGCAGTGGAGCAGGGCAGGGCAGGTCACTGGAAGGGGTACTTGCTGTCCTTAGACCAGGCAAAGGCCTTTGACCGGGTTAACCATGAGTACCTCTGGTCCGTCCTTCTGAGGTATGGTCTGCCTGAGAGGTTTGTTGATTGGTTGAGAGTTTTATACAATGGGGCAGAGACTTTTCCGCTAGTGAACGGTTGGGTCGGACACCCTTTTGAGGTGAGGTCTGGTGTCCGCCAGGGCTGTCCTCTGAGCCCACTGTTATATGTGTTCGCGATCGACCCCCTTTTAAGAAGGGTGGAGCGCGGACCGTTGGTGGGAGTCGGGATGGACCGGGCGGAGCCAGAGGCCGCCTTGAGGGTAGTGGCGTACGCTGACGACGTTTCCCTTTTTGTATCCTCGAGAGAGGAGGCGGATTGGGTGATGTCTGAGGTTGAACGCTACTCGGTGGCATCCGGGTCCATGATCAACCGGAACAAGTGTGAGAGTCTCTGGCTGGGAGGGGGAGATCCAAGTTTTGATCTCCCGGACACCCTTCCAGGGCCTCAGGCCACAGCAAAAATATTAGGCATCAGTTTCGGCCCGGGGACTATCCCCAGCAAAACTGGGAGGGCAGACTTAAGATTGCCGCCCAGAAGGTGGATCAGTGGAAAGGTTGGTCCTTGACCCTAAGGGAAAGGGTTAGTCTTGCCAAGGGCTATTTGCTTCCTTTGCTAATATATCTGGGCAGCGTCTGCATCTTGCCAGAGCCTCTTTGGACACGGGTCTACAGCCTGTTTTTCCAATTATTATGGGAAATAGGCTGAACCTAATCAAGAGGGAGGTCACGTACCGCACGAGGAGACTAGGAGTGTTGGGTATGGTCAACCCAGTGGTGTTTCTAGTAAACACCTTTCTTAAGGCAAACATCGCCAACCTCTGGTCAGAGAGGGCTACTCCGTGGGTATTCTCCTGTAGGGGGTGGTTTCGGCCTTTCTTCCAGGAATGGGAGACAGGAGGGCAGGTGAAGGACATTCGTACACCTCATGGGCATCTTCCGGCTTACGTTACCCCAGTTCTGAAGGTGATCCGTCGGTGGGGTCTGGGAGTGTGGGAGATCAGGATCATGTCAAGAAGGTTTCTTGACAATAGGGTCCTGTTGACCCACTTTCAGAAGCCCCTGGCACTCAGGGATTGCCCAAGCCGGGATCTGGAGGTGGGGCTCGGGTTATTGAACTCTAAGCGGATCCCCTTGAAGTTTTGGGACTTGGCTTGGCGCTGCTTCCATGGGAAGCTGTATGTGAGGGACAACCTGAAGTGCAGGAGCTCTGATGACCGGGATTGTCCCCGTGAGGAGTGTGGTGGCATGCTTGAAAGCATGGAGCACTTCCTGCTTCGGTGTCCCTTTAATACATAGGTCTACAGCAGGGTGGGTGCTTCCATTGGCTGGCCCAGGCTGGCAGGCCTCTCCTATGCGGAGTGGGCCTATGGGGCATTCAGGTCCCTTGGTGGCCGAGATCGGGGCACTGTTTTCTTAGTTAGTTTAGTAACTAGGTTCTGCACGTGGAATGCACGGTGTCTAGTGTCTACTCAGCGGAAAGTCCTCCCCAGGGAAGAGGTGATTAGGAAACATCCTGGGTGACCTGGCAAAAGTGCGCTCCCTGGAGTTTGAGAGGCTGGGTGCAGGGAGGGCCTCTCTCCTATGGAGGGGTTTCTCCTTTAATGTGCCCTAGGGTGAGTTAGGTTCTGTGTGCCTGTGATAGGGCTGAGTTAGTATTTTTATCCTTTTATCTTTATTTTGTAGGGTCAGATAGATGTGTAGGGACAGGGAGGGACAGATAGGGACAGTCTTTAGGGACTGGTAGTTAGTATTAGGTTGGTAGTGAGGGTCAGTGAGGGACAGGTAGGGGCAGATAGGGAGAGGTTGGTAGGGCTATAGGGACAGGATTTTCTCTTTTGTGTTGTTAGGGAGGGTCAGGGTGATGTGCGGTAGATTAGGGTGAGAGCCTCTATGGTCTCCAGTTCCTGGTGGTGGGCTGTAACCCTCACTCATAGATTTTTGTTTTGTAATTGGTAACCCGGGTATAGGGCTTGCAAGCATTGAACTTGGGCCTGTTCTTTGGTCATGGTTAAGGTGTGTAGTGGTTATTATTGATATGTGTTATTATTGCTATATGTTATTAATATATGTTATTATATGGTTGTATATATATATATATATGTGTGTTGTGTGTACTATGATGAGGGTACGGGGGATTTAGTTTAGGTGGGGTGGGGGTTTCTTGGGGGAGGGGGATGGGTTTTGGAGAATGGACGTCCGGCGGGATGCCAAGATTTGCTGTGTAGGAAAAGCCACAAACTTTCGTGGGACCTGGTGTGATAGGCCACAAACTTTCGTGGGACCTTTGGAGGGACGGTGGTGGGTTAGTTTAGGAAAAAAAAAAAAAATGTGTAAAAAAAATTTAAAAAAAGGAAAAAAAAAAAAGGTGTGTGTATATATATATGTATATGTGTATATAATTAAGTTGGGCCAGGTGGCCTATTTACTTTAGGGCATGTGGCTGAATTTTGTTTTTTTTTTCTAGGGGTGAATGCGTGGGTATGTGTATATGAGGGGAAAGATAAGTACACAGGTTGAGGTCTCTTCCCTTGCTGGGGGGTATTAATGAAATGGAGGAACGTTTTGTTTGCATAAATCTGCTGGACATTGGACTTTTGGGCTTTATGAATAATGTTTTTTATTGAGTTTGTCTGTAAGTTTTGTTTATGTTTTGCCTGTAAGTTTAGTTTTGTATTTTTATAATAAAAGAGATACAGGATGTAACTTAGGAACAGTAATGTAATGTATGTACACAGTGACTGCACCAGCAGAATAGTGAGTGCAGCTCTGGAGTATAATACAGGATGTAACTCAGGATCAGTAATGTAATGTATGTACACAGTGACTGCACCAGCAGAATAGTGAGTGCAGCTCTGGAGTATAATACAGGATGTAACTCAGGATCAGTAATGTAATGTATGTACACAGTGACTGCACCAGCAAACAAGTGAGTGCAGCTCTGGAGGATAATACAGGATGTAACTCAGGATCAGTATAGTATCAGTAATGTATGCACACAGTGACTGCACCAATAGAATAGCGAGTGCAGCTCTGAGGTATAATACAGGATGTAACTTAGGAACAGTAATGTAATGTATGTACACAGTGACTGCACCAGCAGAATAGTGAGTGCAGCTCTGGAGGATAATACAGGATGTAACTCAGGATCAGTATAGTATCAGTAATGTATGCACACAGTGATTGCACCAGTAGAATAGCGAGTGCAGCTCTGGGGTATAATATTGGATGTAACTCAGGATCATTTCAGGATCAGTAATGTATTGTATGTACACAGTGACTGCACCAGCAGAATAGTAAGTGCAGCTCTGGAGTATAATACAGGATGTAACTCAGGATCAGTACAGGATAAGTAATGTAATGTATGTACATAGTGACTGCACCAGCAGAATAGTGAGTGCAGCTCTGGAGTATATAATACAGGCTGTAACTCAGGATCAGTACAGGATCAGTAATGTAATGTATGTATACAGTGACTGCACCAGCAGAATAGTGAGTGCAGCTCTGGAGTATAATACAGGATGTAACTTAGGAACAGTAATGTAATGTAGGTTCACAGTGACTGCACCAGCAGAATAGTGAGTGCAGCTCTGGAGTATAATACAGGATGTATCTCAGGAACAGTTATGTAATGTAGGTACACAGTAACTGCACCAGCAGAATAGTGAGTGCAGCTCTGGAGTATAATACAGGCTGTAACTCAAGATCAGTACATGATCAGTAATGTAATGTATGTATACAGTGACTGCACCAGCAGAATAGTGAGTGCAGCTCTGGAGTATAATACAGGATGTATCTCAGGAACAGTTATGTAATGTAGGTACACAGTGACTGCACCAGCAGAATAGTGAGTGCAGCTCTGGAGTATAATACAGGCTGTAACTCAAGATCAGTGCAGGATAAGTAATGTAATGTATGTATACAGTGACTGCACCAGCAGAATAGTGAGTGCAGCTCTGGAGTATAATACATGATGTAACTTAGGAACAGTAATGTAATGTAGGTACACAGTGACTGCACCAGCAGAATAGTGAGTGCAGCTCTGGAGTATAATACAGGATGTAACTCAAGATCAGTGCAGGATAAGTAATGTAATGTATGTACACAGTGACTGCACCAGCAGAATAGTGAGTGCAGCTCTGGAGTACAATACAGGGTGTAACTCAGGATCAGTACAGGATCAGTAATGTATGTACACAGTGATTGCACCAGCAGAATAGTGAGTGCAGCTCTGGAGTATTATATATGGAGTTGATTTGGGGTCCTTACTCATAGTCAGTGAGCTGAAATTGGTACACATAGGGATGAAATATACATATTAGGTGACACCACCTGCGGGCTCTTTTCCACCACTATATACCCATCAATAAAGTCTGAGTGGCATCAAATGTTCTCAGTGATTGGTGCCGATTCAGGATGCTGTCATGTAATGAGTGACGAATATTAGGGGAGAAATCTAGATCTCTGTCCCTCCTGGTTATATATACACATACAGTTATATACATATATATACAGTATGTTAGTGTGCCCCTTACTGGGCCCTGATATTAAAGGTGGCTTCACCTCACACACAAATTGCTCATTGCTCTGCGTGTGCAATGTACGCCACCTTGTGGTCATTAACATTATAGGTTATTTATTATACTTGGTAACTGCTGCTGACACAAGTAATTGCCATGCACAGATCTAAACATGACTTACTGCTCCCATGGCAGACAATAGATTCAGGTGCTTCTCACAAAAATAGAATATCATCAAAAAGTTAATTTATTTCAATTCTTCAATACAAAAAGTAAATCTGATATATTATATAGCGTCATTACAGAGTGATCTATTTCACGTGTTTATTTCTGTTAATATTGATGATTATGGCTTACCGCCAATGAAAATCCAAAAGTCATTATCTCAGTAAATTGGAATAATTAACAAAAATCACCTGCAAAGGCTTCCTAAGCTATTAAAAAGATCCCTTAGTCTGTTTCAGTAGGCTCCACAATCATGGGGAAGACTACTGACTTGACAGATGTCCAGAAGGCAGTCACTGACAAACTCCACAAGGAGGGTAAGCCACAAAAGGTCATTGCTAAAGAAGCTGGCTGCTCCCAGAGTGCTGTATCCAAGCATATTAATGGAAAGTTGAGTGGAATGAAAAAGTGTGGTAGAAAAAGGTGCACAAGCAACCGGGATAACCGCAGCCTTGAAAGGATTGTTAAGAAAAGGCCATTCAAAAATTTGGGGGAGATTCACAAGGAGTGGACTGCAGGTGGAGTCATTGCTTCAAGAGCCACCACACATAGATGTATTCAGGACATGAGCTACAAGTGTCGCATTCCTTGTGTCAAGCCACTCATGACCAATAGACAACGCCAGAAGCGTCTTACCTGAGCCCAGAAGATAAAAAACTGGACTGTTGCTCAGTCCAAGGTGTTGTTTTCAGTGATGGTTTGGGGAGCCATGTCATCTGCTGGTGTAGGTCCACTGTATTTTATCAAGACCAAAGTCAGCGCAGCCGTCTACCAGGACATTTTAGAGCACTTCATATTTCCCTCTGTCAACAAGTTTTTTGGAGATGGAAATTTCATTCTCCAGCAGGACTTGGCACCTGTCCACACTGCCAAAAGTACCAATACCTGGTTTACAAACAGTATCACTGTGCTTGATTGGCCAGCAAACTCCCCTGACCTTAACTCCATAGAGAATCTATGGGGTGTTGTCAAGAGGAAGATGAGAGACACCAGACCCAACAATGCAGACAAGCTGAAGGCTGCTATCAAAGCAACCTGGGCTTCCATAACACCTCAGCAGTGCCACAATCACCAACATTAACAGAAATAAACAAGTGAAATAGATCACTCTGTTTGTAATGACTCTATACAATCTACAGTGGGGAAAAAAGTATTTAGTCAGCCACCAATTGTGCAAGTTCTCCCACTTAAAAAGATGAGAGAGGCCTGTAATTGACATCATAGGTAGACCACAACTATGAGAAAATCACCTTGTCTGATTTGGCAAGATTTATTTTGCTTATTATGGTGGAAAATAAGTATTTGGTCACCTAAATAATGCAACATTTCTGGCTCTCACTGACCTGTAACTTCTTCTTTAAGAGGCTCCTCTGTCCTGCACTCATTTACCTGTAGTAATGGCACCTGTCTGAACTTGTTATCAGTATAAAAGACACCTGTCCACAACCTCAAACAGTCTCACTCCAAACTCCACTATGGTGAAGAGCAAAGAGCTGTCGAAGGACACCAGAAACAAAATTGTAGCCTTGCAGCAGGCTGGAAGACTGAATTTGCAATAGGCAAGCAGCTTGGTGTGTGGGAGCAATAATAAGAAAATGGATCTGGGGCTGCACGCAAGATCTCACCTCATGGGGTCAAAATGATCACAAGAATGGTGAGTAAGAATCCCAGTACCACACTGGGGGACATAGTGAATGACTTGCATAGAGCTAGGACCACCGTAACAAAGGCTACGATCAGTAAACACTACACCACCAGGGACTCAGATCCTGCAGTGTCAGACGTGTCCCCCTGCTTAACTCAGTACATGTCCGGGCCCGTCTAAAGTTTGCTATAGAGCATTTGGATTATCCAGAAGAGTATTACGAGAATGTCATATGGTCTGATGAACCCAAAGTAGAACTGTTTGGTGGAAACAAAACTCGTCATGTTTGGAGGAGACAGAATACGGAGTTGCATCCAAAGAACACCATACCTACTGTGAAGCATGGGGGTGGCAACATCATGCTTTGGGGCTGTTTCTTCGCAAAGGGACCAGGACGACTGATTCGTGTACATGAAAGAATGAATGGGCCATGTATCGTGAGATTTTGAGTGCAAACCTCCTTCCATCAGCAAGGACATTGAAGATGAAACGTGGATGGGTCTTTTAGCATGATAATGATCCCAACCACACTGCCAGGGCAACAAAGGAGTGGCTTCGTAACAAAAAATATTTAGAATTGAGAGTCCTCAGTGGTTGATACCTTTTAATGGCTAACTGAAAAGATGGTAACAAACTGCAAGCTTTCCAGACTACTCAGGTCTCTTCATCAGGCAAGGACTAATACAAAATCTGAAGAATCACATATTTGTACACAACACAGCTTCGTAACTTTGTAAGAAGCATATGAAGGTCCTGGAGTGGCCTAGCCAGTCTCCAGATCTCAACCCCATAGAAAACCTTTGGAGGGGTTTGAAAGTCCGTGTTGCCCAGCTACAGGCCCAAAACATCACTGCTCTAGAGGAGATCTGCATGGAGGAATGGGCCAACATATCACCAACAGTATGTGCCAACCTTGTGAAGACTTACAGAAAACGTTTGACCTCTGTCATTACCAACAAAGGATAAATAACAAAATATTGAGATGAACTTTTGTTAATGACCAAATACTTATTTTCCACCATAATTTGCAAACTAAATCTTGCCAAATCAGACAAGGTGATTTTCTGGATTTGTTTTCTCATTTTGACTCTCATAGTTGTGGTCTATTGGGAGAACTTGCACAATTGGTGGCTGACTAAATATTTTTTCCCCTACTGTATGAGTTTCATTTTTTGTATTGAAGAACTGAAATAAATTAACTTGTGGATGAAATTCTAATTCTAGCCACCTGTATATTATCAGCTGGGCACATAATTACATATTGAATATTTGCATGCAGCCATTCAAGTCCCTGACTGCACGGTTGCTCAGTGGTTAGCACTGAATGATGGCTCAGTGGTTAGCAGTGCATGGTGACTCAGTGGTTAACACTGCATGGTGACTCAGTGGTTAGCACTGTATGGTGACTCAGTGGTTAGCACTGTGTGGTGGCTCAGTGGTTAGCACTGTATGATGGCTCAGTGGTTAGCACTGTATAGTGGCTCGGTGATTAGCACTGTATGTTGGCTCAGTGGTTAGCACTGCACGGTGGCTCAGTGGTAAGCACTGTTGCTTCACAGCTCTGGGGTCTTGGGATAAAATCCCCCTAAGGACAATGTTTGTAAGGAGTTTGTATGTTCTTACCATTTGGCGAAACATATATATATATATATATATATATATATATATATATATTTACTGTATTTTCCGTTGAAAAGTCACAAGAAAAGCTAACATATAAAACGCAATATGAGTTGTGAGAAAAACACAAAATTGACGATAAATCTCGGCTCTCGATGACTCTGGAGACGTTGTCCATTGGTCACGTTGTGCTTTTACTATGATCACACGGAGGCAGCTCTTATATTTCTCTAAGGCCGGCGTCACACACAACTACAAAAAATCGGTCCGTTTTAGTCGGTCGATTGTCGGATAAAAATGCAAACATCACACATCCTTCTGGCATCCGATTTTCCTTCAAAGATGCGATTTAGTCGCATGTGTGTGTACCTTGTAACATCCGATTTTCATCCGACTTGCGAGAATTTCTCGCAGGCTTGCAAAACTGACATATAATGGATCCAAAAGAATAGTATTAAATCACAAAAGAAAGAATAGATATATACACATAGAACATATATATATATATATATATATATATATACATGTCATTGTGACATGTATATATATATTTATAGTTCCTAGTAGAGTTGAGCGATACTTTCCGATATCCAAAAATATCGGATCGGAATGGTATCGCCGATATCACTAAATATCGGCGATATCCGATTCCGATACCGGAAGTCCCATGTAAGTCTAAGGGAACAAAATATCGCAACTAAAACAACACTTTCTTTCCTTGTAAACACAAAATACACACATAGAATACATATATATATATATATATATATACATGTCATTGTGACATATATAATACATATATTTATAGTTTATTCACTTCTACATAGTAAAATAGCCTCTGATTCAATTGCCGGGTAAAGCCGGCTTCTGTGAAAAGACAGAAGCACCCGACATGAAATGACACTTGGTGTACATAGGGTTAACCATGTCTTTTCATGTCGTTTGCTATCTGATTTGCACAAACAATTACATCAGTCTATGTGTGCAAAATTTCACACCTGTAGGGTTAATTAAAGGTGTAAATTCGTTGTAAAAAAAACTGACTTTTTTGCTACGAATTTACACCTTTAATTAACCCCTACAGGTATGAAATTTTGCACACATAGACTGATGTAATTGTTTGTGCAAATCAGATAGCAAAGGACATGGTTAACCCTATGTACACCAAGTGTCATTTCATGTCGGGTTCTGCATTTTCACAAAAGCCGGCAATTGAATTAGCGGCTATTATACTATGTAGAAGTGTATGAACTATAAATATAAATATATATATATATATATATGTGTCAAAAATTCAATGACATGTATATATATATGAGGTGTAAAATTGTTTAAAAAAAATGCGTGGGCTCCCGCCCTATTTTCGCAACCAGACGGACAAAGCCAGCGAATGGGGCAGATAATAATAGCTCAGAGAGGGACCATTATTTTTGGCCCCCCCCTGGCTACTAACATCTGCCCCCAGACACCCCAGAAAAGACAAATCTATAATTAGATTCGCCCTTTCTGGCACTTTGCCCGTCTATTCCCATTGCCCTGTAGCGGTGGCGAATGGGTTAATATGGGGTTAAAGCCACCTTGCAATTGAAAGGTGACCTTAAGCCAGGTTAATAATTGAGAGCTGTCAATTAGACAACTATCAATTATTAATCCTATTGCATGAAATAAAAATAAAACACACACACTTTAATTAAAAATCATTTTAATGAAATAAAGACACATGTTTTTGACCATCTTTTATTTGACTGCAAAAACCATTTCCTGTAATAAAAATAAAATAAAAAAGCTAAATTATTCTTACCTATCCCATGCACAGTCAGGTCCCACGGTGTAATCCTTCAGAAAGGGTTAATGTTTACTGCAGGGACCGCAGCTAATGCTGCAGCCTCACAGTAAACCCCAAATGAATGAGTTCCTCTCCTGGCTGACAGGAGAGGAAGTGGAAAGCTTAATTGATTGCTTTCCACTTTCACTTCAGGTCAGCCAGGGACACAATCAGTGACGTCAGAGGGAACTGATTAACAAAAATAGGGGTTCCCTTCGAAAAAAAAATGGCGTCGGGTCCCCCCTATTTTTGTTAACCAGCCTGATGAAGCAGACTGCTGAGCAGTGGCGTACCGTGAATGAAGCAGACCAAGCAGCTGCTATGGGGCCCGGACAGGTGAGGGGGCCCTCGACGGTCGGGTAGCTGTGCTGACACAGTACTACCAGGGGGTCGGCGGGGGAGCGCAGCTCTTCTATATACTCACCCCTCCTGGTGCGGTCTCTGCAGCCCCTGCTCTTCTCCCACGGTCTCCGACGCCTGTGTTCAGCGGTCAGGTGGTACCGCTCATTACAGTCATGAATACGCACATATTCATGACTTTAATGAGCTGTCCCGCGTGACCGCTGAACACTGGCGGCGGAGACCGTGGGAGAAGAGCAGGGGCTGCACAGACCGCGCCGGCGGAAGGGTGAGTATAAGGGATATTTACCTGTCCCGTTCCACCGTTGCTCGCATCCTCTTGCTGCAATGTTCAGGTCAGAGGGCGCGATGACGTCGTTAGTGCGCGCCGCGCCCTCTGCCTGATCGTTCACTTGCTGGAGGACCCCGAAGACAGCGGCACTCAGCAGTGGAGAGAGGACAGGTAAATATCTCAGGTGCCGGTGCCCTGAGCGAGCAGTGACATCGGCACCTGGTGTCACCCCCTGCTCAGGACACCGGCACCTGGCCCCCAGCGACGAAAGGTGAGTATGTCTTTTTTTTTTTTTTATGGTTGCAGCAGCTGCGGCAGCATAAGGGCCTATACTATGGAGCATCTATGGGGGCACAATCTATGGGGGCATAATACATTTTTTTGTTTAATGTGTCCCCTCACTGTGCTGGCACTTTACATTTACAATGGCTCTGGGTTTTTTTTTTTTGGGGGGGGGCCCATTCAGACTTTTGCTATGGGGCCCCATGATTTCTATGTACGCCCCTGCTGCTGAGGCATGGTATTTAAGGCTGTTAAGGAGCCAATATCCATGGACCTTGCCAGCAGCGTCGGACTGGAGTACCTTGGGCCACCAGAGAAAAAATATTCTTGGGGCCCACCATCATACTTCCCAACCTTTGAAGAAGGGAAAGAGGGACAAAGGCTGTGGCACGCTGTGCCTGCTGCAGCAAATTTTAGGCCATGCCACGTTGCACCACAGACTGTCCAGGAGTTGGTGGATGCTTTAGTCCAGGTGTGGGAGGAGATCCCTCAGGAGACCATCCGTCGCGCTCATCAGGAGCATGGCCAGAAGTTGTAGTGAGGTCATACAGCATACCTCCCAAATTTTGAAGACAGGAAAGAGGGTTAAAGGCTGCGGCGTGCGTAGGGCGTCGCTGCAAATTTTAGGCCACGCCCCGACCACACCCATTTAACAGCTAATCACACCCATATCCTGGCCCCAAGCGTACCCATTTAGCACTGCTGATCACACTGACTGGTAATGAGGGCACAGTGGCTGGTACTGAGGAAAAGAAAGAAAGAGCAGCGAGAGAGAAAGAACAAACAGAGAAAGAAAGAGAGGAAAGAAAGAAAAGAGAGAGAGAAAGAAAGAACAGAGAGAAAAAAGAACAGAGAGCGAGAAAGAAAGAACAGAGAGCGAGAAAGACTAGAGAGAGAAAGAAAGACTAGAGAGAGAGCCAGAGGCGTAGCTAGGGTTTTGGTTTAGTGGGGGCGAAACTTCTGAGTGGGCCCCTAATCAGAGAACCTCAGCAAATGACCGCGCTGTTGCCAAAAATAATCTATATATAAAAAGACCAATATTGATATTACCGCCATATGGTCTGTGGTAAATAATACCAGTCCTACAGAACATATAATAGATTACAGCACAGGTACAGATAATGACTTACGCTGATGTTCTTTCTAATGGAATTGTTCTCTTTTCATTTCTTTTCCATCTGGCCCAGACCGACATGACGACTTCTCCAGCCAGGACTCGACTGCAGAGATTACAACAAAGACACATTTCACTTCTCATATTTTTAGCACTGTCTTGGTCACCAATTGGACTATTCTCAACCTGCACAAACTCCTCATCCTGCTGATACCCCAATACTGAGCCGCTGCTGCCATGTGTCCCTATTTCTGCACCTGATACCCCAATACTGAGCCGCTGCTGCCATATGTGTCCCTATTACTGCACCTGATACCCCAATACTGAGCTGCTGCTGCCGTATGTGTCCCTATTACTGCACCTGCTGTGTGGTTCTGTGTGACCTCTAAATTTTAAAGCACCCCTCTAGAATATAGTAATGCCGGGTGCAAGTGCCCTAGAAAACAGTGACCACATTTTGTCCCCTAGACTGTAATAATGCCCTGTGTGCCCCTTTGACAGTCACAGTAACCCGAGTTCCCCTATAACAATAAGTGTCCACTTTACATTTAATAATGTCCCAAGTCTCCCCCTGTACATCTCCCCTATACACAGAATAATGCCCTCACTGGATATATACTGACCCCTTAATGTCCCCAAACTATTTAATGGGTCCAACACTGTATGATGGCCCCTAGATAGCATCCATACAGCATAATACACCAGATAGTCCTCAATATAGTATAATGCACCCCCATAGGCAGCCTCTATATTATAATAAACCCCCATAGGCAGAGTCTATAATATAATGCACCACCATAGGCAGCCGCTATATTATAATGCACCCCCATAGGCAGCCTCTGTAGTATAATGCATCCCCATAGGGAGTCTCTGTAGTATAATGCACCCCAATATGGAGCCTCTGTAGTATAATGCAGCCCCCATATACAGCCTCTGTAGTATAATGCACCCCCCATATACAGCCTCTGTAGTATAATGCACCCCCATTAAAAAAAAAAAAAAAACAATACTCACCTCCCGGCTCCTGTGCTGCTCATTGTTCTCCCTCTCAGCGTCTGACAGCGGGCGCCAGCAGGTGATGTCATCGCGCCCGCTGTCAGACGCTGAGAGGGGGATTATGGGAGAGAAGGAGCGCTCGCTCCTTCTCTCTCTATGCGGTCAGCTGTATCGGCTGGATGCTGATACAGCTGACCCTCCGATGACGGGTGGGGGGCCCACTGCTGGCACCGGGCCCCCCCAACGCCTGTTCAGGCCCCATAGCTTCTGGGCGGCAGAGCAGGAAGATCGATTCTCCCTGCTCTGCCGCAGAATGTAACTGTATTGGCGTGCTGTGCACGCCGATACAGTTACTGTAGCGTAGCTCCGGGTGGGCCCTCTCAGAGCGCGGGGCCCGGGGCCACCGCCCCCTCTGCCCCACAACCTATCCTTTCAAATCAGGGCCCACCACGCAGGAGCTGGGGCCCACCGGCTCAGTCCGACCCTGCTTGCCAGCCTGATAATACCAGGCCACAGCAGTCTGCTTATCTTTGCTGGTTAACAAAAATAGGGGATCCCGTCGAAAAAATTTGGCGTGGGGTCCCCCCTATTTTTGTTAACCAGCCAGATGAAGCAGACTGCTGAGGCCTGTTTTTTCAGGCTGGTAAGGAGCCAAGATCCATGGACCTTGCCAGCCTGATAATACCAGTGTGATGATACTGAAGCTTCATTTCTGGTGCTGTTTCCAGAACTCTCCCCCATAGTACTACAACCCCCCACCGTTTGCAAGCACAGGGCAAACTACCCCTCCCTCCTTTTCTCTGCAGCTCACGCTTCCCTTCCCCCCCTGTCAGCCTGCACTCAGGCAGTGTAATGTGAGCTGCCAGTGCTGGAAGTTTTCCCGCTTCACCGCAGGGAGCCTGCATTGTCCGAACACGTGCTTTCTTCCTATAGCAGCCATGTTGGAGTAATTCATTCTTTTTTGGAATAACACGGTGGGAGCATTCGCTAGAAACACGAAAGTTACTGTGTTGAACCATGCGCCGATGGGCATCGTTCCCGTGGTACTGGTAAACCCGTAACTCCAACAGAACCCGAGAAATGGAATTCTCGGGTGCCCCATGAACTAGCCCACCCAAGTTGGGCTCATTTGAACCGTATTCTAAGTGAATCATTGATAGGTCTGCCGTTATTCTGATAGGTTCACGCCGAGTTATGAACCTTATGATATTGCAGAGCTCAAACCATAGCTTGTAGCCAGGGGAGGTGGCTAGAGGACCAGCCCTTTTTGTGAGGTCAGAAGCTGACATGCATAAGTCTTACAGTGAAGTTCCTTACGGGGTCTTTCTGCTGAGTAAGAGATCTCCAATGAACTATGACGTGTGGCTCCTTCCCCCAGCCTGGCTTGCCTGTATATGATCTAACAACCTGTGAGTTATCTTTCATTCTTAATCCCATTTTATTTTATAACTGCATCTGTACATAACTATATTGTCTCAGTTTGTTACATCTTTTTATATATATAAGCATGCCTGATTTTATGAATAAACCTATAAATTTATTAGTTTGTTTCTCCTGCTCTATAAACGAATTGGCACGTGCCTGACTACTACGCTACTGTTTTGGGGTTGCTACGGACCCTCTTGATAAATTGTTCATCAAAAGCCGTAGCTGGTGGCAGCTAAAAGAAAGGGTGTTAAAGTGTTAATCTATTGGGTGACGCTGGCAGTGATGCAGCGGGTTTATAAGGGTACTGCCTGGCTGCAGCCAGGAGTAATTATAATTCCCTCACTGCAGCGTGCCCAATAGCCAGCACACATCCAAGTGACCCGTCTGGCGACCAATTATCCTAGGTGCAGTTCCCTGACTGACCTGAGGGTAAGGGGGGCGCCAGAGAGCTGCAAGTTCCTAAGTGGAAGTGGGATAGTTATAAATCCCTGCAGTTTACTGGGTCGGACGGCAGCAGCCGTCGTGTGTGTGCACGTTCCCTCACATGTGGTGGCAGCGGTGGGATCACAAGCCGTGACCCCCGGGCTACCGTGTGGTGGACTGTGTGCCCGTTCATCACATATTGGTGGCAAGCGGTGGGATTATAGAGCATTAGTGATCTGGTTTGAGCAATCATTCCATTCACTAAAAAACTTGCACGGTTCTTCAGCGACCCTGCAGCTAAAGTTTTGGAGAACAGACTCAGTGTTTATTAGTCCTGAGACAATTGTGTGTACTTGCGGTTACCCCTCCCTTCTCTTTGTTTTTCTATCTATTTTATTTGGCAACCATGGCTACCATAGGAGCAAGTTGGTTCGACAAGCAGAGCAAGGACACTCTTGTGGGAATCTGCAAGTACCACGGCCTTGTCCACACGAACCGAACCAAAGGCCAACTGGTCCAGGCCCTGAAGGAGCTGGGCGAGCATCGGAGCGTGGCGGGCGCAGGAGCAGAGGCCCAACCCCTGACTGCTTACACCCAGAGAGAGGTGGACCCTTACCTGCGGGCGGCCCTGGAGGGACTCACCGCTGACAACCGGGAAGAACGCCTGAGGCTGATCCAGCAAGCTCAAGAGAGAGCCGACCAGCGAGAGGCCAAACAGCGAGAGGCTGAGAGAGCCGAGCGCCAAGCCCAGCGGAGGCCGAGCGGGAGGCTGAGAGAGCCGAGCGGGAAGCTCAGAGAGCCATGAACTGGAGCTGCTCAGACAAGGGGCAATGCCCTCCACAGCCCAGAGCGTGACACCAGCAGCTCTCAGAGTCCCGAGCCCCGGCCGGAGCACTTTCCCGTGCTGGAAAGGAAGGAGACTTGGACACTTTTCTGCGGGCCTTTGAGAAAGTCTGCAGACAGTACCGGCTGCCTGCCGACCAATGGGCCAGGTACTTGACCCCGGGCTAAAGGGCAAAGCTTTGGAGGCGTTCGCTTCCCTCGCGCCAGATCAAGACAGTGACTATGAGGCCATCAAGCAGGCCCTGATTGCCAAGTACCAGCTAACCCCTGAGGTATACCGAAAGAAGTTCCGGAACCTCCAACGTGGCCCACACGACAGTATAGCGATGTGGTGCAAGGACTCGGAACCACTTTGACCAGTGGATCCATGGACTGTCAGTTGACACCTATGAGGAGCTGAAAGACCTGATGATCAAAGACCAGTTCCTGCATCTGTGCCCAGCTGAGGTCCGACAGTTCATCCTGGACCGAGAACCAGAGGACGCGGTCACAACAGCCCGGATCGCCGACAGCTATGAGGCCAACCGGAAACCCGAAGTGCGGAAGGCCGTCACCACCCGTTGGGGAGGGGTAAGCCTGCAACCAACCCCAGTGCCCCTGCCAGTCGTCCCTCTGGAGGCACTATCCCCTTTGCCAGCGCCAGGCCTACATCAGACCCCCGCCAGTGTTTCTCCTGTAAAAGGACTGGTCACATCAGCGCCACCTGTCCAGAGAGGCAGAAGAACCCCCCAGCCAAGGCCTCCGGGCCCAACGCCTCTGTTCTTTTGGTGGGTGGTGTGGTGGGGAGGGTTGATGACAACGTGCAGCCCGTCCGCGTGGGGGCCCGTCTTGCTACAGGCCTCAAGGACACCGGGGCTGAACGAACCCTCATCCGACCCGAACTGGCGGCCCCTGAAGAGTTGATTCCGGGGAAAACCTTAACTGTCACAGGGATTGGGGGTGTCCACTACCCCTTGCCGATAGCCCGAGTTTTCATTGACTGGGGTGCCGGGAGCGGGGTGAAGGAAGTGGGGGTGTCCGAAAACCTGCCCACTGATGTTTTATTGGGGACTGATCTGGGGAGGATGGTGGCGTACTATGTCCCTGACACCCCTTCCCAATCTGATGATAAGGTTAACGGTAACCATGATGTTGATGTTTGATGATGGGAAACTGATTGTGTTACCTGCTAATGCTTTGCGAAGTGATGATGCAACTGATAACCTTTCTTTCCCTAGGACTGATGTTGATAGTGATGTATCTGTGCCATCTGAATCTGTTAACCCTTTCTCTGAAGTGGTAGATGTGTCCACAGGTACAGGAGCGTTCAGTCCCGTCGCTCTGCGGAGTGAGACGGCTGAGGAACCCCTAGCAGGAGCAAGCGACAGTGCTCAAGGAAATGGGGAGTGCATGGGAACCGGGAGGAAGGTGACGCCATGACACTGACCAGTGCCACCGAGGAAGGTAACTGGCCCATAAGTAGCACTGCTCCTGAAGTGTTGGGGGTGGATGGGGAGGTAGAGCCCATAGCAGCGCAGGCTGATGGGTCTATAGAAATCCCCGGGGAGACTGCATATGTAGCTGCTGTCACCCGCAGTCAGAGTGCCCGGATCGCAGGTAGCGCCCTGCCATCTGGACCTCCTCCGCTACAGGAGAGACTGAACCAGAGGTGGACCCAGAGCCGGTCCCAGAGGGTCCCAGTGAGGAAGGAACCCTGACGTCACTTCTGGCTGCCTCCAGCCAGGAGTTCCAGGCCGCTCTGCACTCAGATGCGAGCCTGGAGAACTTGAGGCACCTCGCCGAGACGCCCACCTCCGTGACTGATAAGGAGAGGGTGTTCTGGGAACGAGGAAGGTTGTACCGGGAGACAGTACCCGGAGATTCCCAAAAGGAGTGGTTGAGGGGGAAACAGCTGGTCGTCCCGCACCAGTTCCGAGGTGAGTTGTTGAGGATTGCCCATGAGATTCCACTCGCTGGACACTTGGGGATCAGCAAAACTAAGGCACGGCTGTCTCAACACTTCTATTGGCCCAAGATGGGGACAGATGTGACTAACTACTGCCGCTCCTGTATCACCTGTCAAAGAGTGGGGAAGGCGGGGCCTGCTCTTAAGGCTCCCCTGATCCCGTTGCCAGTGATAGAGGAGCCTTTCCAGAGGATCGCGGTGGACATTGTGGGCCCGCTGGCCGTCCCCAGCAGCTCTGGAAAGCAATACATCCTTACTGTGGTAGACTACGCTACCCGGTACCCGGAGGCAGTAGCTCTGTCCTCAACTAGGGCAGATAAGGTGGCGGATGCACTGGTGACCATCTTTTCACGGGTAGGATTTCCCAGGGAGATGCTTACCGATCAAGGGACCCAATTTATGTCTCGCCTAATGAAGGCTCTCTGCAGCAAAATGCAGGTGACGCGTATGGTATCGAGTGCGTATCACCCACAGACCAATGGTTTGTGTGAGCGCTTTAACGGTACCCTCAAACAGATGCTCCGCATGCTGGTTGAGACCCAGGGACGCGATTGGGAGCGGTACCTCCCACACCTGCTATTTGCCTACAGAGAAGTCCCGCAGGCCTCGACGGGGTTCTCCCCCTTCGAGCTCCTGTATGGTAGGCGAGTCCGGGGACCCCTTGGGTTGATAAGAGAATCCTGGGAAGATGAGCCAAACCCCACGGAAGTGTCCATCGTGGATTATGTCATGCGCTTCCGCGACAAGATGCAGACCTTGACGCAGTTGGTGCATGACAACATGACGCAGGCTCAGGCTGACCAGAAGCACTGGTACGACCAGAACGCCCGGGAGCGGACCTACCAGGTGGGTCAAAAGGTGTGGGTGCTGGTCCCCGTACCAAAGGATAAGCTTCAGGCAGCCTGGGAAGGCCCGTACGTCGTGCACCAACAGCTCAACCCAGCCACCTACGTGGTCACGCTTGACCACACTCGGGGTAGGCGCAAGGCCTTTCACGTCAACATGATGAAGGCCCATCACGAACGTGAAGCCTGCGTCCTACCGGTCTGCAATCTGCCCGAGGACGGGGAAGAGGATCCCCTCCTAGACATGCTAGCCCAAGCCATGGCCAATGGGTTATCACGACGTGGCGAACCCGCTGAGGTGCGCATGTCGGATTACCGACAGGTCATGCCTCCGTAGCGCCCTCTAAAGGGGGGAGGTGTGATGATACTGAAGCTTCATGTCTTGTGCTGTTGCTAGACTACAACCCCCCACCGTTTGCAAGCACAGGGCAAAGTACCCCTCCCTCCTTTTCTCTGCAGCTCACTGCTTCCCTTCCCCCCCTGTCAGCCTGCACTCAGGCAGTGTAATGTGAGCTGCCAGTGCTGGAAGTTTTCCCGCTTCACCGCAGGGGTCCTGCATTGTCCGAACACGTGCTTTCTTCCTATAGCAGCCATGTTGGAGTAATTCATTCTTTTTTGGTAATAACACGGTGGGAGCATTCGCTAGAAACACGAAAGTTACTGTGTTGAACCATGCGCCGATGGGCATCGTTCCCGTGGTACTGGTAAACCCGTAACTCCAACAGAACCCGAGAAATGGAATTCTCGGGTGCCCCATGAACTAGCCCACCCAAGTGTGGGCTCATTGGAACCGTCATTTCAGAGAGATCATTGATAGGTCTGCCGTTATTCTGATAGGTTCACAGGCCGAGTTATGAACCTTATGATATTGCAGAGCTCAAACCATAGCTTGCAGCCAGGGGAGGTGGCTAGAGGACCAGCCCTTTTTGTGAGGTCAGAAGCTGACATGCATAAGTCTTACAGTGAAGTTCCTTAGGGGATTCTTTCTGCTGGAGCTGAGTAAGAGATCTACCAATGAACTATGACGTGTGGCTCCTTCCCCCAGCCTGGCTTGCCTGTAATGATCTAACAACCATGTGAGTTATCTTTCATTCTTAATCCCATTTTATTTTATAACTGCATCTGTACATAACGATATTGTCTCAGTTTGTTACATCTTTTTATATTATATAAGCATTGCCTGATTTTTTAGGAATAAACCTATAAATTTATTAGTTTGTTTCTCCTGCTCTATAAACGAATTTGCACGTGCCTGAAGTACTACGCTACTGTTTTGGGGTTGCTACGGACCCTCTTGATAAATTGTTCATCAAAGCCGTAGCTGGTGGCAGCTAAAAGAAAGGGGTGTAAAGTGTTAATCTATTGGGTGACGCTGGCAGTGACGCAGCGGGGTTTATAAGGGTACTGCCTGGCTGCAGCCAGGAGTAATTATAATTCCCTCACTGCAGCGTGCCCAATAGCCAGCACACATCCAAGTGACCCGTCTGGCGACCAATTATCCTAGGTGCAGTTCCCTGACTGACCTGAGGGTAAGGGGGGCGCCAGAGAGCTGCAAGTTCCTAAGTGGAAGTGGGATAGTTATAAATCCCTGCAGTTTACTGGGTCGGACGGCAGCAGCCGTCGTGTGTGTGCACGTTCCATCACATGTGGTGGCAGCGGTGGGATCACAAGCCGTGACCCCCGGGCTACCGTGTGGCGGACTGTGTGCCCGTTCATCACATATTGGTGGCAAGCGGTGGGATTATAGAGCATTAGTGATCTGGTTTGAGCAATCATTCCATTCACTAAAAAACTTGCACGGTTCTTCAGCGACCCTGCAGCTAAAGTTTTGGAGAACAGACTCAGTGTTTATTAGTCCTGAGACAATTGTGTGTACTTGCGGTTACCCCTCCCTTCTCTTTGTTTTTCTATCCTATCTTTTATTTGGCAACCATGGCTACCATAGGAGCAAGTTGGTTCGACAAGCAGAGCAAGGACACCTTGTGGGAATCTGCAAGTACCACGGCCTTGTCCACACGAACCGAACCAAAGGCCAACTGGTCCAGGCCCTGAAGGAGCTGGGCGAGCATCGGAGCGTGGCGGGCGCAGGAGCAGAGGCCCAACCCCTGACTGCTTACACCCAGAGAGAGGTGGACCCTTACCTGCGGGCGGCCCTGGAGGGACTCACCGCTGACAACCGGGAAGAACGCCTGAGGCTGATCCAGCAAGCTCAAGAGAGAGCCGACCAGCGAGAGGCCAAACAGCGAGAGGCTGAGAGAGCCGAGCGCCAAGCCCAGCGGAGGCCGAGCGGGAGGCTGAGAGAGCCGAGCGGGAAGCTCAGAGAGCCATGAACTGGAGCTGCTCAGACAAGGGCAATGCCCTCCACAGCCCAGAGCGGTTACACCCAGCAGCTCTCAGAGTCCCAAGCCCCGGCCGGAGCACTTTCCCGTGCTGGAAAGGAAGGAGACTTGGACACTTTTCTGCGGGCCTTTGAGAAAGTCTGCAGACAGTACCGGCTGCCTGCCGACCAATGGGCCAGGTACTTGACCCCGGGCTAAAGGGCAAAGCTTTGGAGGCGTTGCTTCCCTCGCGCCAGATCAAGACAGTGACTATGAGGCCATCAAGCAGGCCCTGATTGCCAAGTACCAGCTAACCCCTGAGGTATACCGAAAGAAGTTCCGGAACCTCCAACGTGGCCCACACGACAGTTATAGCGATGTGGTGCAAGGACTCAGGAACCCACTTTGACCAGTGGATCCATGGACTGTCAGTTGACACCTATGAGGAGCTGAAAGACCTGATGATCAAAGACCAGTTCCTGCATCTGTGCCCAGCTGAGGTCCGACAGTTCATCCTGGACCGAGAACCAGAGGACGCGGTCACAACAGCCCGGATCGCCGACAGCTATGAGGCCAACCGGAAACCCGAGGTGCGGAAGCCGTCACCACCCGTTGGGGAGGGGGTAAGCCTGCAACCAACCCCAGTGCCCCTGCCAGTCGTCCCTCTGGAGGCACTATCCCCTTTGCCAGCGCCAGGCCTACATCAGACCCCCGCCAGTGTTTCTCCTGTAAAAGGACTGGTCACATCAGCGCCACCTGTCCGGAGAGGCAGAAGAACCCCCAGCCAAGGCCTCCGGGCCCAACGCCTCTGTTCTTTTGGTGGGTGGTGTGGTGGGGAGGGTTGATGACAACGTGCAGCCCGTCCGCGTGGGGGCCCGTCTTGCTACAGGCCTCAAGGACACCGGGGCTGAACGAACCCTCATCCGACCCGAACTGGCGGCCCCTGAAGAGTTGATTCCGGGGAAAACCTTAACTGTCACAGGGATTGGGGGGTCCACTACCCCTTGCCGATAGCCCGAGTTTTCATTGACTGGGGTGCCGGGAGCGGGGTGAAGGAAGTGGGGGTGTCCGAAAACCTGCCCACTGATGTTTTATTGGGGACTGATCTGGGGAGGATGGTGGCGTACTATGTCCCTGACACCCCTTCCCAATCTGATGATAAGGTTAACGTAACCATGATGTTGATGTTGATGATGATGGGAAACTGATTGTGTTACCTGCTAATGCTTGCGAAGTGATGATGCAACTGATAACCTTTCTTTCCCTAGGACTGATGTTGATAGTGATGTATCTGTGCCATCTGAATCTGTTAACCCTTTCTCTGAAGTGGTAGATGTGTCCACAGGTACAGGAGCGTTCAGTCCCGTCGCTCTGCGGAGTGAGGCGGCTGAGGAACCCCTAGCAGGAGCAAGCGACAGTGCTCAAGGAAATGGGGAGGTGCATGGGAACCGGGAGGAAGGTGACGCCATGACACTGACCAGTGCCACCGAGGAAGGTAACTGGCCCATAAGTAGCACTGCTCCTGAAGTGTTGGGGGTGGATGGGGAGGTAGAGCCCATAGCAGCGCAGGCTGATGGGTCTATAGAAATCCCCGGGGAGACTGCATATGTAGCTGCTGTCACCCGCAGTCAGAGTGCCCGGATCGCAGGTAGCGCCCTGCCATCTGGACCCTCCTCCGCTACAGGAGAGACTGAACCAGAGGTGGACCCAGAGCCGGTCCCAGAGGGTCCCAGTGAGGAAGGAACCCTGACGTCACTTCTGGCTGCCTCCAGCCAGGAGTTCCAGGCCGCTCTGCACTCAGATGCGAGCCTGGGAACTTGAGGCACCTCGCCGAGACGCCCACCTCCGTGACTGATAAGGAGAGGGTGTTCTGGGAACGAGGAAGGTTGTACCGGAGACAGTACCCGGAGATTCCCAAAAGGAGTGGTTGAGGGGGAAACAGCTGGTCGTCCCGCACCAGTTCCGAGGTGAGTTGTTGAGGATTGCCCATGAGATTCCACTCGCTGGACACTTGGGCATCAGCAAAACTAAGGCACGGCTGTCTCAACACTTCTATTGGCCCAAGATGGGGACAGATGTGACTAACTACTGCCGCTCCTGTATCACCTGTCAAAGAGTGGGGAAGGCGGGGCCTGCTCTTAAGGCTCCCCTGATCCCGTTGCCAGTGATAGAGGAGCCTTTCCAGAGGATCGCGGTGGACATTGTGGGCCCGCTGGCCGTCCCCAGCAGCTCTGGAAAGCAATACATCCTTACTGTGGTAGACTACGCTACCCGGTACCCGGAGGCAGTAGCTCTGTCCTCAACTAGGGCAGATAAGGTGGCGGATGCACTGGTGACCATCTTTTCACGGGTAGGATTTCCCAGGGAGGTGCTTACCGATCAAGGGACCCAATTTATGTCTCGCCTAATGAAGGCTCTCTGCAGCAAAATGCAGGTGACGCGTATGGTATCGAGTGCGTATCACCCACAGACCAATGGTTTGTGTGAGCGCTTTAACGGTACCCTCAAACAGATGCTCCGCATGCTGGTTGAGACCCAGGGACGCGATTGGGAGCGGTACCTCCCACACCTGCTATTTGCCTACAGAGAAGTCCCGCAGGCCTCGACGGGGTTCTCCCCCTTCGAGCTCCTGTATGGTAGGCGAGTCCGGGGACCCCTTGGGTTGATAAGAGAATCCTGGGAAGATGAGCCAAACCCCACGGAAGTGTCCATCGTGGATTATGTCATGCGCTTCCGCGACAAGATGCAGACCTTGACGCAGTTGGTGCATGACAACATGACGCAGGCTCAGGCTGACCAGAAGCACTGGTACGACCAGAACGCCCGGGAGCGGACCTACCAGGTGGGTCAAAAGGTGTGGGTGCTGGTCCCCGTACCAAAGGATAAGCTTCAGGCAGCCTGGGAAGGCCCGTACGTCGTGCACCAACAGCTCAACCCAGCCACCTACGTGGTCACGCTTGACCACACTCGGGGTAGGCGCAAGGCCTTTCACGTCAACATGATGAAGGCCCATCACGAACGTGAAGCCTGCGTCCTACCGGTCTGCAATCTGCCCGAGGACGGGGAAGAGGATCCCCTCCTAGACATGCTAGCCCAAGCCATGGCCAATGGGTTATCACGACGTGGCGAACCCGCTGAGGTGCGCATGTCGGATTACCGAGAGGTCATGCCTCCGTAGCGCCCTCTAAAGGGGGGAGGTGTGATGATACTGAAGCTTCATTTCTGGTGCTGTTTCCAGAACTCTCCCCCATAGTACTACAACCCCCACCGTTTGCAAGCACAGGGCAAACTACCCCTCCCTCCTTTCTCTGCAGCTCACGCTTCCCTTCCCCCCCTGTCAGCCTGCACTCAGGCAGTGTAATGTGAGCTGCCAGTGCTGGAAGTTTTCCCGCTTCACCGCAGGGGTCCTGCATTGTCCGAACACGTGCTTTCTTCCTATAGCAGCCATGTTGGAGTAATTCATTCTTTTTTGGAATAACACGGTGGGAGCATTCGCTAGAAACACGAAAGTTACTGTGTTGAACCATGCGCCGATGGGCATCGTTCCCGTGGTACTGGTAAACCCGTAACTCCAACAGAACCCGAGAAATGGAATTCTCGGGTGCCCCATGAACTAGCCCACCCAAGTGTGGGCTCATTGGAACCGTCATTCAGATGAGATCATTGATAGGTCTGCCGTTATTCTGATAGGTTCACAGCCGAGTTATGAACCTTATGATATTGCAGAGCTCAAACCATAGCTTGTAGCCAGGGGAGGTGGCTAGAGGACCAGCCCTTTTTGTGAGGTCAGAAGCTGACATGCATAAGTCTTACAGTGAAGTTCCTTACGGATGTCTTTCTCTATGCTGAGTAAGAGATCTACCAATGAACTATGACGTGTGGCTCCTTCCCCCAGCCTGGCTTGCCTGTAATGATCTAACAACCGTGTGAGTTATCTTTCATTCTTAATCCCATTTTATTTTATAACTGCATCTGTACATAACATATTGTCTCAGTTTGTTACATCTTTTTATATTATATAAGCATTGCCTGATTTTTAATGGAATAAACCTATAAATTTATTAGTTTGTTTCTCCTGCTCTATAAACGAATTGCACGTGCCTGACGACTACGCTACTGTTTTGGGGTTGCTACGGACCCTCTTGATAAATTGTTCATCAAAAGCCGTAGCTGGTGGCAGCTAAAAGAAAGGGGTGTAAAGTGTTAATCTATTGGGTGACGCTGGCAGTGACGCAGCGGGGTTTATAAGGGTACTGCCTGGCTGCAGCCAGGAGTAATTATAATTCCCTCACTGCAGCGTGCCCAATAGCCAGCACACATCCAAGTGACCCGTCTGGCGACCAATTATCCTAGGTGCAGTTCCCTGACTGACCTGAGGGTAAGGGGGGCGCCAGAGAGCTGCAAGTTCCTAAGTGGAAGTGGGATAGTTATAAATCCCTGCAGTTTACTGGGTCGGACGGCAGCAGCCGTCGTGTGTGTGCACGTTCCATCACATGTGGTGGCAGCGGTGGGATCACAAGCCGTGACCCCCGGGCTACCGTGTGGCGGACTGTGTGCCCGTTCATCACATATTGGTGGCAAGCGGTGGGATTATAGAGCATTAGTGATCTGGTTTGAGCAATCATTCCATTCACTAAAAAACTTGCACGGTTCTTCAGCGACCCTGCAGCTAAAGTTTTGGAGAACAGACTCAGTGTTTATTAGTCCTGAGACAATTGTGTGTACTTGCGGTTACCCCTCCCTTCTCTTTGTTTTTCTATCCTATCTTTTATTTGGCAACCATGGCTACCATAGGAGCAAGTTGGTTCGACAAGCAGAGCAAGGACACTCTTGTGGGAATCTGCAAGTACCACGGCCTTGTCCACACGAACCGAACCAAAGGCCAACTGGTCCAGGCCCTGAAGGAGCTGGGCGAGCATCGGAGCGTGGCGGGCGCAGGAGCAGAGGCCCAACCCCTGACTGCTTACACCCAGAGAGAGGTGGACCCTTACCTGCGGGCGGCCCTGGAGGGACTCACCGCTGACAACCGGGAAGAACGCCTGAGGCTGATCCAGCAAGCTCAAGAGAGAGCCGACCAGCGAGAGGCCAAACAGCGAGAGGCTGAGAGAGCCGAGCGCCAAGCCCAGCGAGAGGCCGAGCGGGAGGCTGAGAGAGCCGAGCGGGAAGCTCAGAGAGCCCATGAACTGGAGCTGCTCAGACAAGGGGCAATGCCCTCCACAGCCCAGAGCGGTACACCCAGCAGCTCTCAGAGTCCCAGCCCGGCCGGAGCACTTTCCCGTGCTGGAAAAGGAAGGAGACTTGGACACTTTTCTGCGGGCCTTTGAGAAAGTCTGCAGACAGTACCGGCTGCCTGCCGACCAATGGGCCAGGTACTTGACCCCCGGGCTAAAGGGCAAAGCTTTGGAGGCGTTCGCTTCCCTCGCGCCAGATCAAGACAGTGACTATGAGGCCATCAAGCAGGCCCTGATTGCCAAGTACCAGCTAACCCCTGAGGTATACCGAAAGAAGTTCCGGAACCTCCAACGTGGCCCACACGACAGTTATAGCGATGTGGTGCAAGGACTCCGGAACCACTTTGACCAGTGGATCCATGGACTGTCAGTTGACACCTATGAGGAGCTGAAAGACCTGATGATCAAAGACCAGTTCCTGCATCTGTGCCCAGCTGAGGTCCGACAGTTCATCCTGGACCGAGAACCAGAGGACGCGGTCACAACAGCCCGGATCGCCGACAGCTATGAGGCCAACCGGAAACCCGAGGTGCGGAAGGCCGTCACCACCCGCTTGGGGAGGGGGTAAGCCTGCAACCAACCCCAGTGCCCCTGCCAGTCGTCCCTCTGGAGGCACTATCCCCTTTGCCAGCGCCAGGCCTACATCAGACCCCCGCCAGTGTTTCTCCTGTAAAAGGACTGGTCACATCAGCGCCACCTGTCCGAGAGGCAGAAGAACCCCCCAGCCAAGGCCTCCGGGCCCAACGCCTCTGTTCTTTTGGTGGGTGGTGTGGTGGGGAGGGTTGATGACAACGTGCAGCCCGTCCGCGTGGGGGCCCGTCTTGCTACAGGCCTCAAGGACACCGGGGCTGAACGAACCCTCATCCGACCCGAACTGGCGGCCCCTGAAGAGTTGATTCCGGGGAAAACCTTAACTGTCACAGGGATTGGGGGTGTCCACTACCCCTTGCCGATAGCCCGAGTTTTCATTGACTGGGGTGCCGGGAGCGGGGTGAAGGAAGTGGGGGTGTCCGAAAACCTGCCCACTGATGTTTTATTGGGGACTGATCTGGGGAGGATGGTGGCGTACTATGTCCCTGACACCCCTTCCCAATCTGATGATAAGGTTAACGGTAACCATGATGTTGATGTTGATGATGATGGGAAACTGATTGTGTTACCTGCTAATGCTTTGCGAAGTGATGATGCAACTGATAACCTTTCTTTCCCTAGGACTGATGTTGATAGTGATGTATCTGTGCCATCTGAATCTGTTAACCCTTTCTCTGAAGTGGTAGATGTGTCCACAGGTACAGGAGCGTTCAGTCCCGTCGCTCTGCGGAGTGAGGCGGCTGAGGAACCCCTAGCAGGAGCAAGCGACAGTGCTCAAGGAAATGGGGAGTGCATGGGAACCGGGAGGAAGGTGACGCCATGACACTGACCAGTGCCACCGAGGAAGGTAACTGGCCCATAAGTAGCACTGCTCCTGAAGTGTTGGGGGTGGATGGGGAGGTAGAGCCCATAGCAGCACAGGCTGATGGGTCTATAGAAATCCCCGGGGAGACTGCATATGTAGCTGCTGTCACCCGCAGTCAGAGTGCCCGGATCGCAGGTAGCGCCCTGCCATCTGGACCCTCCTCCGCTACAGGAGAGACTGAACCAGAGGTGGACCCAGAGCCGGTCCCAGAGGGTCCCAGTGAGGAAGGAACCCTGACGTCACTTCTGGCTGCCTCCAGCCAGGAGTTCCAGGCCGCTCTGCACTCAGATGCGAGCCTGGGGAACTTGAGGCACCTCGCCGAGACGCCCACCTCCGTGACTGATAAGGAGAGGGTGTTCTGGGAACGAGGAAGGTTGTACCGGGAGACAGTACCCGGAGATTCCCAAAAGGAGTGGTTGAGGGGGAAACAGCTGGTCGTCCCGCACCAGTTCCGAGGTGAGTTGTTGAGGATTGCCCATGAGATTCCACTCGCTGGACACTTGGGGCATCAGCAAAACTAAGGCACGGCTGTCTCAACACTTCTATTGGCCCAAGATGGGGACAGATGTGACTAACTACTGCCGCTCCTGTATCACCTGTCAAAGAGTGGGGAAGGCGGGGCCTG
>JARQOD010003871.1:0-60280 GCA_033576555.1 Oophaga sylvatica | reverse complement strand
CTTCGCTGGGGACAGGACTGTCATAAAACGTGTTTGGTTCCTGTTCATCCCGTCCGTCCTTCTCCTACACCAACTAATCTACCAGGGCTCCCGATTCCATATTGGTCGTTCGCTGATGTCTTTAATAAAAAGGAGGCAGAGACATTACCCCCTCACAGACCTTATGATTGCCCGATCGACCTGCTACCCGGTACTACGCCTCTCCGTGGGCGTATTTACCCATTGTCTGCTGCTGAGACCAGGTCGATGTCCGAATATATCGAGGAGAATTTGGCCAAGGGATTCATCCGGAAATCTACCTCCCCAGCGGGAGCAGGTTTCTTCTTCGTAAAAAAGAAAGACGGCTCTCTCCGTCCCTGTATTGACTACAGAGGCCTAAACCTGATCACGGTGAAGAATAAGTACCCTCTTCCGCTCATTCCCGAATTGTTTGATCGTCTGAGGGGGGCTAGAATCTTCACCAAACTGGATCTTCGTGGAGCATATAACCTAGTCCGTATCCGTCGGGGAGATGAATGGAAGACGGCATTCAACACCCGGGACGGCCACTATGAGTATTTGGTGATGCCCTTTGGTCTCTGTAATGCTCCTGCAGTCTTTCAGGAGTTGGTCAATGACATCTTCCGGGACCTGCTCTACTCCTGCGTTGTGGTGTACCTAGACGACATCTTGGTCTTCTCTCCGGATCTCCAGTCTCACCGGAGGGATGTTTGTCAGGTTCTGCTCAGGCTTAGGCAGAATCACCTTTTCGCCAAATATGAGAAGTGTCTCTTTGAGCAGACCTCGCTTCCGTTTTTGGGTTACATCATTTCTCAGACAGGCCTAAGAATGGATCCGGAGAAACTATCTGCCATCGAGAAATGGCCCCGACCGGAGGGATTGAAGGCCATTCAGCGGTTCCTGGGATTCGCCAATTATTACCGCCTCTTCATACCGCACTTCTCTTCCCGGACTGCTCCAATCTCCGCGCTCACCCGCAAGAATGCTAACCCCAAACAGTGGACGCCCGAAGCAGAGGAGGCCTTTCTTTCCTTAAAACAGGCCTTCTCTTCCGCTCCAGTGCTGCATCGCCCGGACGGCAACAAGCAGTTCTTCCTGGAGGTGGACGCTTCCTCTTCTGGACGGAGCGGTACTGACTCAAAAGTCTTCTTCCGGGAGGATGGTATCTTGCGGCTTCTTCTCAAAACTCTTCTCCTCTTCTGAGCGCAATTATTCCATAGGAGACCGAGAGTTATTGGCCATCAAGCTGGCATTGGAGGAGTGGCGTTACCTACTCGAGGGGGCTCTTCATCCGGTAATCATTTACACTGACCACAAGAATCTGGCTTACCTCCAGCATGCCCAGAGACTTAACCCTCGCCAAGCCCGGTGGTCCTTGTTTTTTGCCCGCTTCGACTTTCTTTTACACTTTCGCCCGGCCGACAAGAACATCAAGGCGGATGCCTTGTCCCGGTCTTTCCTGGTGTCGGATCTCGAGGAGGAACCTAAACATATCATCGATCCCGCCAGAGTGATGCAGGTGGCTCCCGTGAGTCTAAATCATCTCCCTCCTGGTAAGACGTTCGTATCGGTACCTGATCGGGAGAGGATCCTCCACTGGGGTCATTCGTCTAAACTAGCTGGCCACGCTGGTCAGAAAAAGACCCTCCAGCTCATTACCCGGCATTACTGGTGGCCTACCCTGCACAAGGATGTAATAGACTTTGTTTCTGCCTGTGCCTCCTGTGCCCGCAACAAAGTTCCGAGACACCTGCCTGCCGGCCGTCTTCTCCCGCTTCCTGTACCCGCTGCCCCCTGGCAGCATATAGCCATGGACTTCATAACGGATCTTCCCGTCTCTGCTGGTTGTACGGTCATTTGGGTGGTCGTTGACCGATTTTCCAAGATGGCTCACTTCATTCCCCTGCCAGGGCTTCCGTCTGCACCCGAGTTGGCTAAAGACTTTATCCGCCACATCTTCCGTCTTCATGGTCTGCCTCGTCACATTGTGTCGGATCGTGGGGTACAGTTCACCTCACGTTTCTGGAGAGCCACTTGTAAGTTGCTAGACGTCACCCTGGATTTCTCCTCCGCTTACCACCCACAGTCCAATGGTCAAGTCGAGCGAATCAATCAGATTCTGACCAGTTATCTCCGGCACTTCGTTAATGCCCACCATTCTGACTGGGTGGATCTCCTGCCTTGGGCCGAATTTTCGTACAACAATCACGAGAGCGAATCTTCCTCCAAATCTCCGTTTCTTGTAGTCTTCGGTCAACATCCTCGGATCCCTGTACCTATTTCCATCTCTGTGGACAATCCAGCTGCGGAATCCCTGGTTAACGAATTCTCCTCCATATGGGAGAGTACCCGGTCCGCACTCATTCTGTCATCCGAGCGCATGAAGAGACATGCTGACAAGAAACGTCTGGATCCCCCTCAATTCCGTCCTGGGGATAAGGTCTGGCTCTCGTCCAAGTATGTTCGGCTCAAGATTCCTTCCTACAAGTTAGGTCCTCGGTTCATCGGTCCTCTGGAGATCATCAGTCAGATCAACCAGTGTCCTATAAATTGAAACTCCCGGCCAATTTGTGGATTCCTAACTCCTTCCATGTATCTCTCCTCAAACCGGTGTACTTAACTCTTTTGTCAAGTCTACAGGTACACCTCCTGCTCCACTGTCTGCTGAGAACGAATTTGAGGTAGAGAACATTTTGGCCACCAAAAGGGTAGGAAGAAAGACCTATTTTCTGGTGGATTGGAAGGGGTTTGGTCCTGAGGAGAGAACGTGGGAGCCTCGGGAGAACATCCATGCCCCTCTCATCCTAGCTAAATTTCTTTCTGGCCTAAAAAAGGGGGGGCCTAAAGGGGGGGTACTGTAGCGCCGGCGTCCCTGCCCTCTGCCAGGCAGGGACGCTGTTCCCCTGCGCCAGCGTCCTCTGCCAGGCAGGGACGTCGCCCCCTTACCCACGCTCGGCGTCCTCCTTCCGCCCTGCTGGGGTCGCGCGCTCCTTCCCTGCTGCTGGACTTAGGGCGCGCGCCCGCGCGCTCCCCCGTCTTAAAGGGGCCGCGCGCATCTTTCAAAAAAGGTCCCCGGCCAATGCCGGAGGACTCCACCCTATATAAAGTACTCCCTCCTTAATGGAGGTGCCCGAGCAATGTTGTTGCACTGTTTACTCTGCTTCAGCCTCAGGTTCCGTTACCAGTTACCTGCCTGTCTCCTGCCAGTTTGCTGTCTGCTACCTGTCGCAAGCCTACCTGGAGGTTCGGCCGTCACCGGTGGTGACCATCGGCTATTCCAGAGAATCTCGCCTGCTCACTTGGGGGCGCTCATCTGCCATCTGCCTGCAGACCTACCCGGAGGTTCGGACGTCACATGCGGTGACCATCGTCTATTCCAGAGACTCTCGCCTGCTCACTTGGGGGCGTTCATCTGCCATCTGCCTGCAGACCTACCCGGAGGTTCGAACGTCACATGCGGTGACCATCGTCTATTCCAGAGACTCTCGCCTGCTCACTTGGGGGCGTTCATCTGTCATCTGCCTGCTAGCCTACCGGGAGGCTCCACCATCTCAGGTTGTATATACCTGTCTATCCAGAGACTGCCCCGGTCACTTGCCGTGACTACCTGCCTGTCTATCCAGAGACTGCCCCGGTCACTTGCCGTGACTACCTGCCTGTCTATCCAGAGACTGCCCCGGTCACTTGCCGTGACTACCTGCCTGTCTATCCAGAGACTGCCCCGGTCACTTGCCGTGACTACCTGCCTCTCTATCCAGAGACTGCCCCGGTCACTTGCCGTGACTACCTGTCTGTATATCCAGAGACTGCCCCGGTCACTTGCCGTGACCTCCTTCCCGTCTGTCCAAAGACTGTCCCTGTCACTTGCCGTGACTTCCTGTCCGTCTCCCCGGGCGCCACCCGCTCCTTTACAAGGAAAGCCTCCTTGTATAATAAAGCTCAGAGGTTCCGCCTCCCTGACCCGTTACAGTCGGTCTGTGATTTTGGACTTATTATGGACATCAGGAATAACGTGGATATTTGATTTGATATGCTGCCTGCCTCAATAAATCCCGTTGGATTGTTCTTAGCCCGGTGGTCTCTTCTTGCTCTGCCGCATACCCCGTCACATGCACATACCCTAAGGCTATGTTTCCACGTTCAGGAAACGCTGCATAGAGGACACAGCTCTGTCCAAAGCTTTGCCGGCTTTTGTACGTGCGGTGATTCCACATGTATTCATTGAACTGTGTGGAATCACGGCATCCTATATGTAACACCCCTTCAGGGCTACCACGGTACGCTGGGTGTTATGGGGGGTCTCACCTCTTTAGGGCGCAGTGCCTCCACCCGAATCTTGATTGGAGCTCTCTCTAGGACTGCAGAAGGACTGTTATCTTCTGCCAGGGACTGATTCGGGAAACCCCTGCCTATAGCTCAGTACACACTCACCCAAAACAGGAGTAAAACTGTTTAACTGGTTTATGGATATGCAGCAGAAATGAAGTGTATTTAAAGAAACAACATGCAATACAGGTAACGGTGCTCTATAAAAATCATATACACATCACAACCTAATTCTTTCCCCAACCCTGCAAATATAACGTAGCAGGGTTCCCCTTTTCTTGTATTAACCCAGTCCAAACGTTGGGGCCCAGTTGCCGCTGATGTTGGCGCGCAAATTTATAACCGTTGGTGCACTTAGATGCTCACGAAGGTAAATAGTCTGGGGCGTAGTGTACTCACTGTAACGGGCTGGTTGAACCACAAGTCTCGAAAAGGGGCACTCACGGTGCGTCTCCACCGGTGGTAGTTTTCCCTGGACCCCAACTGGGGGCGGCAGGATTCAGGCCTTTATACGGTGGGAGTGCCGGTAGAACTCTCCGAGTCCTTAATGTTGCTTGCTTCACCTGATGACCGGGCTGCGCTCTCTCCAGATTCGCAGGTATATCAGAGGGGACTGGAACGCTCCGCTCTTTAGAGGAATATAAGTCCACAGCGCTCCATCTTTTACATGAACCATCCGCTCTCTCACTTTCTTTCACTTCCTCTCCAGCTCCCTCCCCCAAGTTCCTCCTCCCTCCTATCCCTCCAAGCTGTGTCATCTGACTGAAACAAGGGTCCATGGGAATTGTAGTCCCCCGCAGCTCAGGGAAAAAAACATTAATGTCTGAAGGTCCCTGTTTAACAGCAGCTGCAAAACTCTTCTTAGTGTCTGTAAATCCCAGTATACCAGTAGCTGCTCTGACAGTTCCATGTGCAGGTGTTACATTCTCCCCCTGGTGAGTCATTGAAAGTGTCCCATCACGACATGAGGACTCACCACCTGAAACATGAATGGGGGTTAAGGCATCCTGACTAACACCAAATTTACATGCATACAAACCACCTCCTGGACACATGGAAGATACCGAGAAATAAGGCCAAACAGAATTTGAATTTGGGTGTATCAACCTGGGGACCTCAGTGGTATGTCCCATTCTGTCATAAGTCAACATCATGGGTGGCCTAATGTCCCGCTTGGGACGAGTGTGTACCGAGGGGCCCACCTCCTCAGTCCCCGACTCTTGTCTCTCAAGAACGGGCTCCACCAGGTGAATCTCTTCATTCAATAAATGTCCCTCTTCTGAACTTTCCTCCAATTGTGGGCGGGGTGCACTCGCCTCCTGACAAATGTCCCTTTTCTTTGTTTCTACTTCAGGGGTCTGGTTTTCAGGGTCTACGCCCATGGGGCATGGTCCTCGATCCACCTGTAGCTCCATTGACAGTCAGGTCCCCATTCATCCCCAGACTCGCTGTCACATCCTCCTGAGGCAACTCCAGTCTGGGGTGGGTTTTTACACCTTGGACTTCTCCTATTGGACTGAAGAGTTGTATGACCTCCTTGAGTTGGCAATGGGGGTAAAGGGATGTTTTTTCCCACAGGCAACAGATGATGTCGATGATAGGTTTTAACAGCTCCACCCCTTTTTCGGGCTTCACTCTGTAGGCCGGAACACTGGGCAACTTCTCCATCACCACGTAAGGGTCAGGACACCACCGATCAGCAAGCTTGTGCTTCCCAGGAAGGCCCAAAAGCTGAATAAGAACTCTGTCTCCAGGTAGTAAAACTTGTTCTCGAACCCTACAGTCGTAGCGAGTCTTATTGCGCTTCCCTGACCGACCAGAGGCCTGCTCTGCCAATTTGTAAGCTTTTGTCAAATCTTCTTTTAGCTGGGACACATATTTTAAGTAGGTCTTCCCATTAGAACGGTCAATGGATGTCCCAAAACTAATATCCACGGGTAGTCGGGCTTTTCTTCCAAACATGAGGAAATAAGGAGAATATCCAGTTGACTCATTTGTGGTGCAATTGTAGGCATGAACCAACTGGCTCACATGCCTGCTCCAGTGTCCCTTCTTCCTGGGATCTAAAGTGCCTAACATGTTCAGAAGGGTACGGTTGAATCTCTCAGGTTGAGGATCCCCTTGGGGGTGATATGGCGTGGTTCTGGATTTCTTGATCCCACAGAGAGCGCATAGCTCCTTGATTAGTCTACTTTCGAAATCTCTTCCTTGATCGGTATGGATGCGGGCAGGCAGCCCGTAATGTACAAAGAACTTCTCCCATAATGTTTTTGCCACAGTAATTGCCCTTTGATCTTTAGTGGGGTAGGCCTGGGCATATCGGGTGAAATGGTCAGTGACCACTAACACATTACTGACATTGCTTTCATCAGGCTCGATGGAGAGGAAATCAATGCACACTAGTTCAAGTGGGCCATCGCTGGTAATGTTCACAAGGGGGGCTGTTCTCAAAGGCAAGGTTTTTCTCAACACACACCGGGAGCATGATTTGCAGTATTCTTCAATATCCGCTTCCATGCGAGGCCAATAGAATCGGTCGGCCACGAGACTCGTAGTCTTTTCGATGCCAAGATGTCCATGGTCATCATGCAGGGACTTCATGACCATCTTCCGAAATCGGGTGGGTAACACCAGCTGCCTGCGGACTCCTCCCTTCTGGCCCCTTGTCTCTTGGTATAGTAGCCCATTTTTTACTACTAGCGACTCTAGCTGCCGAGTCAGCAGGACAGACTCCTCTGTTCTTAATGCATTCTTTTCGGGCCTCCAGCCCCTCTTCACCCACCATCGAACTACCCCCACTGACTGATCCTCCTGCTGCGCCGTCCTGACTTGATTATGAGTCAGTTGAGGGAGAGAGTCTGGGGTTACATTTGTCACTCGACAGTACGACAACGGGAGCGCTTTCGCTAGATGCTCCTAAGAATTTAGCACAGCACTGCAGAGTGAGGGCATCAGTTCGATGTCTATGGCACAGAGTCTTCACCTCAGGGGCAGGGACCTCTATCCATCCTCCTTCTTCTTCCTCATTTAAAGGTTCATTAGGCAGGCGAGAGAGTGTGTCTGCATCAATGTTACTGATCCCTGGTCGATATTTTAAGCTGAAATCATACAGAGAGAGTGCGGCAAGCCATCGGTACCCCGTGGCATCCAGTTTTGCTGTGGTTCTCACGTAGGTTAATGGATTGTTGTCGGTATGAACCACGAAGCGTACCCCATAGAGGTAGTCATGCAGCATGTCCACTACAGCCCATTTCAGAGCCAGAAACTCCAGTTTGTGAGCTGGGTAGTTGCGTTCACTGGGAGTCAATCCTCGACTAATGTAGTAAACGGGACGTAGACAGCCATCATGGTCCTGATAGAGAATCCCTCCTAGTCCGTCGAGAGAAGCATCTATATGTAACACATATGGTTTACTGGCGTCTGCATAGGCCAACACTGGAGTTTGGGTCAAACATGACTTCAGTTTCTCGAATGCCTCGTCGCATAAGGGTGTCCATCTTTCCCCAAAAGGTTCATTAACTCGGAAGTAGTCTCTTTTCCCTGACCTTGAGGGGCGGGCTGTCCCGCCGGAAGGGGGATACCCCTGGGTAAGAGCAGTTAATGGCTTCGCAATCCGAGAGTACTGGGGTACAAATCTTCGGTAGTATCCACAGAATCCTAAAAAGGACCTAAGCTCCCCAGCTTGGTGGGCTTAGGCCAGTTTACCACAGCCTCCACTTTGGCGGGGTCGGTGGAAATTCCTTCTCTGCTGACTATGTGCCCCACATATTTCACAGTCGTCTGGCAAATCCGGCACTAATCAAGGGACAACTTCAACCCAGCCTCCTTCAACCGATCCAGCACCTTGAACAACCGCTGGTTGTGTTCTTCCAGAGTCTTCCCAAAAACAATAAGATCATCGAGATAAACCAAGACCTCACGTAAGTGCATGTCCCCCACTACTTTGTCCATACATCTCTGAAAAGTGGCCGGAGCACCTGTCAGTCCTTGAGGCAGTCTTTGAAACTCGAAGAACCCAATGGGGCAGATAAAAGCGGTCTTCTCTTGATCTTCCTTTGACATGGGTATCTTATAGTAACCACTCCGGAGATCTAACACAGAAAACCATTGGCTCCCTTGCAGGCAATCTAAAGCTTCATCAATTCGGGGCACAGTGTACTGGTCAGGAACCGTACGTTTGTTCAAAGTACGATAATCCACACACATCCGAATAGCTCCATTTTTTTTCGAGCAATCACAATGGGGGAAGCATATGGGCTACTAGACTCTATGATGACTCCTGTGTCTAACATACCGCGTAGATGCTGCCTAACATCTTCGATATCCGCCGGGGCCAATCTTCGGGATCTCTCTCGGAAAGGCTTTTGATCTTTCAACCGAATGCGATGCTCTACTCCTTGGGCGAGGCCCATGTCCCATTCGCCCAAGGAGAAAGCCGCCCCCCGCATCATCATGCCGTCGATGACTAGCCTCCTCTCTTCTCCTTTCAGCTCACTTCCTTCAAAACAAGGGTCAAAGCTTTCAGGCTGCAGTTCCCTCTTCTCCTCCTCCGTCCTCACATAGGCTTCCAGACAGACTGGGTGGATGGATAGGGTCTGCAAGTACTTTTCTCCCCAGCTTCACGACACCACTGAGCTAACGTACGGAAAATGTTGGCATTTGTTCCCACTATGACAGGTGTGGGTCTCTCATCTGCCTCTGCCTCCGGGCAGATTAGCGCTATAATGGGTATCTCTTTATCCACTCCAACAACAGTCTCTGGGAATCGTAGTGTCACGGACACGTATCCTCGGTAGGGATAGCTGTGTTCACTCAGTCCCCACACCACGAGTCCAGACAGCGGTTTCAGAGGCACATTGGATAAATATCTTTTATACCATCCTTCAAAAATGATGGACACTTGAGATCCGCTATCCAGCAATACTGAACAAGATTTACCATTGATATATGCGGGGACATGCGGGGCTGGTCACACTAACCCTTCAGGCAGTGTTTTCGATGAGGCACTATTGGATGGAGAGGTAGAGTAGGTCTTAGTTGCTGATGGGGGCTCAGTATTGGGTTCTACTGGCCCCCTTTCCCGTTTCCCGACTGCCTCGGAGGAAGGTAGGGAGAATGTGAAGAGTTCTTTGAGCTCCACCTCTTTGGACACTGACGAGCTATATGGCCCGGACTCCCACAGACAAAGCACCCTTCTGGTTTCCTACTTTCCACTCTACACAGGTCATCATTCTCTCTTCCTGAAGCCAGGGTCTGCTTCTCGGCTACCTCTGCAGCACTTTGTAACCGCTGTATTGTCTTGGCCTGAGCACTTAACAATTGAGTAATCTGCTCCCCTGTTTCTCGATGACTTTCAGCAGTTCCCTCTCTCGGCAGTCGGCTGCTGGCTTCAAGGCAACAGTAGTCACCCGAGGGGAGGTCTTCTCTCTTGCGGCCAAAATAACCTCTTCCCTGCGAACTTCCTTAAGCAACTCATGAAAAGAACCAGGAATCTTCTCTTTATCACAAGACCTCATCCGCTGAGCAATTGGATCATGAGTGAGAGCTCCTCTGAGTACTTGGTCCAGACGACACTGATCAACTTCTTTAGGGCTGACTCCACCTTTAGATACTATTCTATGAACCATCTTATCCAATCGGTATAGATAGTCGGACATCTTCTCATCTGGTTGTTGGTAGGTGGTACGAAGTTTATAGAGTAGATCAGTAGCATCTTCAGGGGATCCAAAAGCATCTTCTAAAGCACTCATATAATCTTGATAAGTTGCTAGTGGCTTGCTCCGCCAAGCAGCCTGCACCACTTCCATAGCAGTACCCTTCAAACTTTCTACTATTCTCTGCTTCTTCACGGCATCAGTGCACTGCCACTCTTCTAAGCACAGTAAAGTGACATCCCTCCAAGTATCATATTCTTCTTCTCCAGCAGGGGTGGGGAGGGCACCCGAGAAGGTTCTTAAACGACGGTAGTTCCCTTCTGGCTGCATCTTTGCAAACTGACTGACTAACTTTTCCATAGCTGTCATAAGCACATCAACAGGGGCCGCTGTCTCTTCAGGACTGGTTCTAAGGGGAGTAGAGGGCGGACGTATACTAGTCTTCCTAGACTGAGTGGTTGATTCCTGTTGCCGGGTCTCAACTTCGGACTCATTAGGCCAAGTGATCTTCCATTGTCGACCATACTCTGGGGACACGGCTATCATGGATGGGAAGTAATCTTTCCTCAAGATCTGCCCGGTTGAGATCAGGGCTATGGGTAACTGTCCCCCCTTTTCCTTTCTGCGGTCGACCACTTCAGGGTGGGCAAGTTCAGTGAGTCGGTTAACTATTTTCAGTATCTCTTCATCAGATGCATCACAGAGCTCACCACTCACTGCAAAGCTTTGTCTAGCTGTAACATCCATCTCTTCACACCACAATATACTTCTCGCTCTGTTAAAGTCTCCATAGTAAATACTCCTGTGTTAGTTCTGTATCTCAGCAGTGCCTCCACTGTAACACCCCTTCAGGGCTACCACGGTACGCTGGGTGTTATGGGGGGTCTCACCTCTTTAGGGCGCAGTGCCTCCACCCGAATCTTGATTGGAGCTCTCTCTAGGACTGCAGAAGGACTGTTATCTTCTGCCAGGGACTGATTCGGGAAACCCTGCCTATAGCTCAGTACACACTCACCCAAAACAGGAGTAAAACTGTTTAACTGGTTTATGGATATGCAGCAGAAATGAAGTGTATTTAAAGAAACAACATGCAATACAGGTAACGGTGCTCTATAAAAATCATATACACATCACAACCTAATTCTTTCCCAACCCTGCAAATATAACGTAGCAGGGTTCCCCTTCTCTTGTATTAACCCAGTCCAAACGTTGGGGCCCAGTTGCCGCGGATGTTGGCACGCAAATTTATAACCGTTGGTGCACTTAGATGCTCACGAAGGTAAATAGTCTGGGGCGTAGTGTACTCACTGTAACGGGCTGGTTGAACCACAAGTCTCGAAAAGGGGCACTCACGGTGCGTCTCCACCGGTGGTAGTTTTCCTGGACCCCAACTGGGGGCGGCAGGATTCAGGCCTTTATACGGTGGGAGTGCCGGTAGAACTCTCCGAGTCCTTAATGTTGCTTGCTTCACCTGATGACCGGGCTGCGCTCTCTCCAGATTCGCAGGTATATCAGAGGGGACTGGAACGCTCCGCTCTTTAGAGGAATACAAGTCCACAGCGCTCCATCTTTTACATGAACCATCCGCTCTCTCACTTTCTTTCACTTCCTCTCCAGCTCCCTCCCCCAAGTTCCTCCTCCCTCCTATCCCTCCAAGCTGTGTCATCTGACTGAAACAAGGGTCCATGGGAATTGTAGTCCCCCGCAGCTCAGGGAAAAAAACATTAATGTCTGAAGGTCCCTGTTTAACAGCAGCTGCAAAACTCTTCTTAGTGTCTGTAAATCCCAGTATACCAGTAGCTGCTCTGACAGTTCCATGTGCAGGTGTTACATATACATAGGACGTTGCTATTTATCTTGCGTAGACTGAGCGTCTCCCCGAGATAAATAGACATGCTGCGGTCTTGAAGGACGCTCCACATGTGCGTATACGCAGGTCTGCCACCTGCATCTTTGTATGCATAGTGGATATGGGATTTCATAAAATCCCCTCCACTATGCTGTAACATTGGACGCTGTGGATTGGACTCTGCGGCTGTTCTCAGCATCCAACCCGCAGCGTTTCCTGAACGTGGAGACGTACCCTAAATCTATCTCTGCCTCTGGACAGTATATAGTATAGATTTGCCTGGACTGTACATTATTATAAATCTACTACCTGAGCATTATATATTATAGATCACCCTGGACATTATATATAATAGATTGTACATCATATATTACAGGTAATTCTGGACATTTTATACTATAGGTCTCCTTGTACATTATATATTATAGATCTATAATAAATAATATACCGGGAGATCTATAAGATGAATTGTCCAGATTTATATGTAAGTATCTGTTTACACCCAGACATATGAATAAGGCCTTAGTCAGAGACTGGGCAGTAATAGAATAATAAGATCCATCTAGTAATCCTCCAGTGTCTGCTGGACATGGTGTGGGGAGAGTTTCTAGCTCAGTTAGTACACAGACACCAGACTTCTTGCTGCTAACCAGTTAATGTTTTCTTGTCCACCACACTGCAGTGTCAAAAGAGGAAGACAGCGAGACAGGCAGCAACATTGCATCAGAGAGCTCCTGACCTCAAAACAGAAACTCCTCAGATCCTAGTATTGTAACCTAATATTAAGAATAATATTTATTCACTGATATTGCGCTATTAACTCTACAGCACTTTACAGACATCATCAACACTGTCCCCATTGGGGCTCACAATCTAAACATCCTATTTGTATGTCTTTTGAGTGTGGTAGGAAACCACTGTCTTTGAAAGAGCTACATGGGAACACACATAGATTCGGCCTCATTCATTCCCTATAGGACTTGCAAACATGTGCGGCACTTGCGGTGACACAAAAAAACACTGCTTAGTAGCGTTTTTTTTTCCGTTGCTGCAAGTATCGGATTTGTGGGATCGCGTCAAAACTGCAAGTGTCGCACATGTCTGCAAGTCACACAGGGAATGAATGAGGCCGAATGCAGTGTTGCTATAAGTGATCCGTTACGTGGCAGATGCGGAAAAACTGCCGGATCTGCCGCGAATGGCAAAAATTGCTGACGTGCAAGTAGCCTAAGTCACTGACGACAGTGTCTGCATTAGTCATACTCACCAATGGGGGGGCAGAACAAAAAGTGCCTAGGGCAGCAGAAACTCTAAATACGGCCCTGCTCATAAAAACCATAAGACCTCACAGTGCATGTCAGACGAAATGAGAATCATGAGGTCAAAGGAACTGGCCAAGGAGCTCAAAGACAGAATTGTGGCAAGGCACAGATCTGGCCAAGGTTACAAAATAATTTCTGCAGTACTCAAGGTTCCTAAGAGGACTTTGGCCTCCATAATCCTTAAATGGAAGAAGTTTGGGACCACCAGAAGTCTTCCTAGACCTGGCCATCCAGCCAAACTAAGCAATCGTGAGAGAAGAGCCATAGTGAGAGAGGTAAAGCAGAACCCCAAGATCACTGTGGCTGAGCTCCACAGATGCAGCAGGGAGATGGGAGAAAGTTCCACAAAATTAACTATCACTGCAGCCCTCCACCAGGCCTTTATGTCAGAGGAGTCTGACGGAAGCCTCTCCTCAGTGCAAGACATATGAAAGCCGGCATAGAGTTTGCTAAAAAAACACATGAAGGACTCACAGATTATGAGAAATAAGATTCTCTGGTCTGATGAGACGAAGATAGAATGTTTGGTGATAAGTCTAAGTGGTATGTGTGGAGAAAACCATTCACTGCTCATCACCTGCCCAATACAATGCCAACAGTGAAACATGGTGGTAGCAGCATCATGCTATGGGGGTGTTTTTCAGCTGCAGGGACAGGATGACTGGTTGCAATTGAAGGAAACATGAATGCGGCCAAGTACAGAGATATCTTTGATGAAAAAATCTTCAACAGTGCTCTGGACCTCAGACTTGGCCGAAGGTTCAACTTCCAACAAGACAATGACCCTAAGCACACAGCTAAAATAACAAATGATTGGCTTCAGAACAACTCTGTGACCATTGCTGACTGACCCAGCCAGAGCCCTGACCGAAACCCAATTGAGCATCTTTGGAGATACCTGAAAATGGCTGTCCACCAACGTTCACCATCCAACCTGACGGAACTGGAGAGGATCTGCCAGGAAGAATGGCAGAGGATCCCCAAATACAGGGGTGAAAAACTTGTTGCATCATTCCCAAGAAGACTGATGGCTGTATGTACTAGCTCAAAAGGTGCTTCTACTCAAAACTGAGCAAAGGGTCTGATTACTTATGACCATGTGATATTTAAGTTTTTTGTTTTTTAATAAATTTGCAAATATTTCTACATTTATGTTTTTTTTTCAGTAAAGATGGGGTGCAGAGTGCACATTAATGAGAAAAAAATTGACTTTTTTGCATTTACCAAATGGCTGCAATGAAATAAAGAGTGAAAAATTTAAAGGGGTCTGAATACTTTCCGAACCCACTGTATTCTCTTGTCTGGATGTATAGGGCACAGGGGCCCATAGCTCCTGTATGGCTGCCTCTATAGCAAGTATACACTTAGACAGATACAGAATCGGAATGGTCAGAAATGTTTCTGTGTAAATTCACTTTAATTTCTATTTCTAGATTATTTCAGTAATTGATCTAATGTGCACTTGGTTCTTTTGCATGGAAGGCGTTGATAGATGGAGAAATTCTTCAGCATTTTATTTAATCTTTTACTGTCAATGCCTTTTGCATTTTAAAACCTTAAATTCTAAGTACATCTGTGTCTGACCTTGTAGAGTCAATGAAAGAGAATGGAGTCTGGAAATGTACAATATGCAGGAATTCAATCCAGCTGATGTTGAAGTGAGATAGCATAGACCAGTGTGTTATCAGAAGTCGAGCCATTAATACAGCAGATGAGGGAGCGTCATCTGCACAGAAGGCATCAGCTGCTCTGCTCTTCCCTTTACCTTTAAGTAACATTATTATTTTGTACTTTTCCATTGTGCATTCTGCAACATAGATGAAGCTTCACCAGTCCCACCACCCAGTTGTGCCATTAATGTTCTTTGGACATCAGGCACAAAATGCACATTTATTTTCAGCTGTTCAAGAACCTCTGATTTTTTACTTATATCAAATGATATTTCTAAGACATTCAGCCATGAAAATGAAGAAGAGATTCTCACAATCATGAGAAAGAATATTTTCACTTTTGTATTATTTATCACCTAGGTAGGTGTATTATAAGGATTATAGGACAGGTACAGTTAAAAGGCTGTAATATGGCCACAGTTTAGCTTTATTGTTTTTATGATGGGGCCCTGTGTTACAGAAGTACTACAAATATGACCTTTAAGGGGCTTATTGGGTCACAGGGTGCGATGGGTGTATAATTTGTAATGGGGCACAGTTGCGGTATAATCAGTGACAAGGTACCGTGAGGGTAACCAGTAAAACAGTGCAGTGGGGATATAACCAGCAAGATAGTACATTTGGGATGTAATCAGTGACATGGTACAGTAGAGTTTTAACTAGTGACAAAGGACAATTAGGGTACAAACAGATAAAGAGTACAGTAGGGGAATAACAGTGACAGGGAAAAGGGGGTATAACAAGTTAGTGTACAGTAGAAGTACAGTATCATAAGCAGAGATTTGCGAATATGTTCGGTGTTAGAACTCTCCTGTTAGGTTTTTTCTATCTTGCTGGTCACATGACCTTTTTTGCCTATTTAATCCTGCTCCGCCCTTCTGGCTTTGCTGGACTTCATTGTAATTTCTACTCTTAAGCTAGCCAGGTGCTTTGTTACCTTACTCAATTAGTTTTGCTTGGTCTTCGGACCTCTATGTTCTATGTTGTTTGTTTGTCTTTTACTGCTACAACTTCTAGGGACTTTCTCCCAGTCCCTAGTTCTTGTAGGGATCCCTCCCTATGTTCGGTGTTAGAACTCTCCTGTTAGGTTTTTTCTATCTTGCTGGTCACATGACCTTTTTTGCCTATTTAATCCTGTTCCGCCCTTCTGGCTTTGCTGGACTTCATTGTAACTTCTACTCTTAAGCTAGCTAGGTGCTTTGTTACCTTACTCAATTAGTTTTGCTTGGTCTTCGGACCTCTATGTTCTATGTTGTTTGTTTGTCTTTTACTGCTACAACTTCTGTTAGGAGGTGTCCATCTTTCTCCCAGTCCCTAGTTCTTGTAGGGATCCCTTCCTCGCATCTATAGGTCTTCGTACAGACTAGCTGAGGACATTAGCGGGTCTGATCGCAGGGTCAGGTTCCCCGTTACATCGTAGGGATCTAGCTTAGTTCTATCGTAGGGACAGATCTCCCTTCTTTCCTTAGTGCTTGTAGCAGAACATTACAGTAAGTCCAGCCAAAAAATATCTCTAAGGAAAGATTTCCAGTTTCCATCATGGTGTCGGTTCAGGACTTGGCTCAATGCCTGCAGGGACTCTCTCTGGAGGTGGCCGAGCTCCAGCAACATGTGAGTAGCTGTTCTGGGGCACATTTCATGGAGCCAAAGGTACGTTTGCCTGATTTATTTTTTGGTGAACAACAAGATTTTTTTTCTTTTAAAAATGCTTGCTTGTTGTATTTTAGTTTGAGACCCAGAACCTCTGGTGATGAATCGCAGCGCATAGGGTTCATAATGTCACTTTTGCGCTAAGAACCTCAGGAATGGGCCTTTTCTCTGCAACCTAGTGATCCATGCTTTAGTTCAGTGGATAGTTTTTTTCTGCTTTGGGGTTATTGTATGATGATCCTGATCATGTCTCATCAGCTGAGACAGAATTGAGACGTTTGAGGCAGGGATCAGGTAATGTGGAAAAATATTGCACTCACTTCCGTCGGTGGTCTACTCAGGTGGGGTGGAACGATTCTGCTTTAAAAAGTTTGTTTCTTGCAGGGCTAGGTGAAAGGGTTAAAGATTTGCTGATTGCTTATCCCATACCTGGTAACTTGCAGGAGGCTATGCAATTAGCTATACGAGTGGCTAGGAGACTGCGTGCAAGGGTTAATGAGAGTAAATCCTCTGCCATGTCAGCTCCAAGTCTTGAGAGGGTTTGTACTGACATTGGAGAGCCGATGGAGATTGGAGCGATGGCACCCCGCTCTCAGGAAAAAGACCGCAGGTTTTCTGAAGGTTTGTGCTTTTATTGCGGCAAATCTCACCATTTCATTAAGAACTGTGTGCTTCGTATGAACAAAGAAAAAAAAAAAGAGGTCAGTTCCGCCCGTATAGCCTTTTTAAACACTAAAGGTGTCTTTCTTTCTGCCTCTACTGCTGCTCAGGAAGAATTAATGGAATTTCGGGTATTTGTCGATTGTGGTTCTACTCTGAATGTGATTGATGGGGGATTCTTGGAAAAACTTAAATTAAAACCCAAACCTTTGTCATCCCCTATTGCCGTGGTTTCTGTTGATGGCTCTCCCTTGAAGAATGTTACTCACAAGGTCTGTGAATTTCCCCTCACTATTAATGATGTTCACCAAGAGAATTTGGATTTGGTAGTATTGAATAAATTGCTTCTCCGGTGGTTTTGGGGTTACCCTGGTTAAAATTTCACAATCCTGTACTGGATTGGTCTACCAATGAAATTAAGTCCTGGAGCCCTAAGTGTTATGACAAGTGTTGTAACGGGCGTATTGCTGCTGTGGATAAAGGGGAATTACCTGTACCTATTCAGGATTTTTGGTAAGTTTTTTCTGAGAAGGAATCGCAGATTTTACCTCCCCATAGAGACTATGATTGTACTATTGAATTTGTTCCTGGAGCGACTCTTCCTAAAAGTTGTTTATTTAATCTTACTATTCCTGAGAGAAAGGCTTTGGAGGAATACATACAGACAAGCTTGGCCGCCGGTCACATTAGGCCTTCCAAATCTCCTGTAGCGGTTGGATTTTTTTTTGTTAAAAAAAAGGACGGCGGTTTATGTCCTTGTCTGGACTTTCGTGAGATTAATAAAATCACTGTACGCAATCCTTACCCACTGCCATTGATTCCTGATTTGTTTAACCAGTTACCGGGGGCCAAGTGGTTCTCTAAAATTGATCTTCGGGGGGCATACAGTTTGTTGCGCATGAAGGAGGGTGACGAATGGAAGACTGCTTTTAACACTCCTGTGGGTCATTTTGAGAATCTGGTCATGCCTTTTGGACTTTCCAGTGCTCCTGCATTTTTTTTAGAATCTTATTAATGACATCCTTAGACCTTTGATCTGCAAAAATGTGGTTGTGTATTTGGATGACATTTTGATTTATTTGCCGGATCTGGAGTCTCATTGGCGGAGCGTTCGTGAGGTATTACAGTTATTGATTAACAATTCGTTTTTTGCTAAGCTGGAGAAATGTGAGTTCGCTGTACAGAGAATTAGTTTTTTGGGCTACATTATCTCCAGCGAAGGTTTTGAGATGGACCCGGTGAAAGTTCAAGCTATGCAGGAATGGCCTAGGCCTATTGGTTTGAAATCGTTACAGAGGTTTTTGGGTTTCGCCAATTATTATAGAAAATTCATTAAAAAAATTTTCTATTATTATCAAACCACTGACCGATCTCACCAGGAAAGGTGCTAATGCGGTTCAGTGGACTACTGAGGCCATTGAAGCTTTTGTGTTTCTAAAGGAGAGGTTCAGCTCTGCTCCCATCCTTATGCAGCCTGATGTGACTAAACCGTTTTTGGTTGAGGTTGATGCTTCTTCTGTGGGGGTTGGTGCGGTGTTGTCTCAGGAAAACAGGGATGGAGTACATCCTTGTGCCTTTTTTTTCAAAAAAATTTTCTGAGACTGAACTGAAATACGATATTGGTAATCGGGAATTGTTGGCCATTAAACTCGCATTTGAACACTGGCGTCATCTCTTGGAAGGTGCTGAATTTCCCGTTCAGGTTTTCACTGATCTTAAAAATCTGATCTATCTTGATGCTGCCAAATGCTTGAATGCCCGTCAGGCTAGGTGGGCACTGTTTTTCTCGCGGTTTAATTTTTCCGTTACTTACATCCCAGGTACTAAGAATGTTAAAGCCGATGCTTTGTCTCGCAGCTTTTCTCCCATGGTTGGTGCTGAGGAGGAGGAGAACATTTTACAAGAAGGGGTTGTGATTGCTGCTTTGGACTCTGTGTTGGAAGATGAGATTCTTAAAGCACAGGAGAATGCCCCATCTAACACTCCCCATGGGAGGTTGTTTGTGCCTGGGACCTTTAGGAGAGATTTGTTTGTTGAGTGTCATGAGTCTCGGTTGGCAGGTCATCCTGGAATCTCTGAGACCAAGAGACTTGTGGGTCGCAGTTTTTGGTGGCCTGGATGGCAGAAGGAAGTCATTAAGTGGGTGCGTCAATGCATTGTGTGTGCTAGATCTAAGTCTTCACATACTCCTGCTGCGGGGTTGTTTTGCCCTCTGGAGATCCCTAGTGCACTTTGGACACATTTGGCTATGGACTTTATTACTGACCTTCCCCCTCTGAGGGTTTCACTGTCATCTGGGTGGTCGTGGACCGTTTAGTAAGATGTGTCACTTGGTTCCTTTCATCAAACTGCCCTGCACTAAGACTCTCGCTAAGGCCTTTGTCAAGGAAATTGTCAGACTACATGGCATTCCTACTGACATTGTTTCTGATAGGGGACCTCAGTTTGTGGCTCGTTTTTGGCGCGCCTTTTGTGACAGGTTGGGAGTTCATTTGTCGTTTTCATCCGGATATCATCCTGAGTCTAATGGCCAGACAGAAAGGAAAAACCAGGATGTTGAGCAGTTCTTGCGTTGTTTTGTGACTGATAATCAAGAGGGGTGGTCTGAGTTTCTGCCACTTGCTGAATTTGCTCTTAACAACCATACATCCTCTTCTGCTGGTTGTTCGCCTTTTTTTTGTTGTACTGGGAGATATCCGTCGTTTGGGTCATTCTCCAAATTGGTATCGGCCGTGCCTGAAGAGGAGAATTTTTCCGGTGATTTGGAGAGAGTTTGGACGGATGTGCGTGGTAATCTTCAGGAGGCTAACAGAAAATCTAAAAGGTACTTTGATAGGAAACGGCAAGAGGTTTTGTTTGCTATTGGTGACATGGTTTGGTTATCCTCTAAGAATCTAAGGTTGAGGATGCCTTCTAAAAAATTGGGTCCCAAGTTTGTAGGGCCCTTTAAGGTGCTTCAGGTTGTTAACCAATCGACTGTTAGGTTGGAGGTTCCTACCTCCTGGAAGATTAATCCGGTGTTTCATGTTTCTCTGTTGAAAAGAGCTGATGTGTCGGATGGAGACGCCTCTGCCACTGTTCCTCCGGTGGTGGAGGACGGGGAATATGAAATTTCCCGCATCCTAAATTCTAGACGGTATAGAGGGAGTTTGCAATATCTCGTCGCTTGGAAGGGTTTTGGACCCGAGGATAACTCATGGGTGAGGGCGGATGATGTTTCTGCGTCCAGACTGGTCAGAGCGTTTCACAAGAGGTTTCCGGGTAAGCCTGGGCCTAGGGGATCCGGAGGATCCTCTTAGAAGGGGGGGGTACTATTAGAACTCTCCTGTTAGGTTTTTTCTATCTTGCTGGTCACATGACCTTTTTTGCCTATTTAATCCTGTTCCGCCCTTCTGGCTTTGCTGGACTTCATTGTAACTTCTACTCTTAAGCTAGCTAGGTGCTTTGTTACCTTACTCAATTAGTTTTGCTTGGTCTTCGGACCTCTATGTTCTATGTTGTTTGTTTGTCTTTTACTGCTACAACTTCTGTTAGGAGGTGTCCATCTTTCTCCCAGTCCCTAGTTCTTGTAGGGATCCTTTCCTCGCATCTATAGGTCTTCGTACAGACTAGCTGAGGACTTTAGCGGGTCTGATCGCAGGGTCAGGTTCCCCGTTACATCGTAGGGATCTAGCTTAGTTCTATCGTAGGGACAGATCTCCCTTCTTTCCTTAGTACTTGTAGCAGAACATAACAGTCGGAAAAGGATCGCCAAACAAAAATTTGGCTCAAATATACAACATTCGGATTCGTGATCGGTAACACAAGCATTTTTCATAAAATTGGAAAAAGTCGGCAACATTCGGTAACATATAGGACAAAAGCCTGCAATTCATGTGCCGCGTTCAGTAAAATCACAGCATGACAGGTTAGAATAGAATACAAAGAATACAGTATATATTGTATATACACGTAGAATACATACAGCTCTGGCAAAATTTAAGAGACCACTGCAAAATTTTCAGTTTGTCTGATTTTTCTCTTTATAGGTATATTTTGAAGTAAAATGTAAATTGTTCTTTTATTCTATAAACTACTGACAACATGTCTCCGAATTTCCAAGCAATAAATTTTGTATTTATTTTCAGAAAATGAGAAATGGTCAAAATAACAAAAAAAATGCAGTGCTTGCAGACCTCAAATATTACTAAGAAAACAAGTTCATAATCATTTATAAACAACAATACTAATGTTTCACCTCAGGAAGAGTTCAGAAATCAATATTTTGTGGAACAACCATGATTTTTAAAAACAGCTTTCATGCGTCTTGGCATTCTTTCCACCAGTCTTCCACACTGCTTTTGGGTAACCTTACGCCACTCCTGGTACAAAAATTTAAGCAGTTCTTTGTTTGATGGCTTGTGACATCCATCTTCCTCTTGATTACATTCCAGAGATTTTCAATGGGGTTCAGGTCTGGAGATTGGGCGGCCATGACAGGGATTGGATGTGGTGGTCCTTCAGCCACACATTGATTGACCTAGCTGTGTGGCATGGTGCATTGTCCTGCTGGAAAAACCAGTCCTCAGAGTTGGGGAACATTGCCTGAGCAGAAGAAATCAGCTGTTTTTCCAGGATAACTTTGTATGCAGCTTGACTCATATGTCCTTCGCAAAGATTAACCTGCCCATTTCCAGCCTTGCTGAAGCATCCCCAGATCATCATCGATCCTCCAACAAATTTCACAGTGGGTACAAGACACTGTGGCTTGTACGCCTCTCCAGGTCTCCGTCTAACTTTTAGACAACCAGGTGTTGGGCAAAGCTGAAAATTAGACTCATCAGAGATGATCACCTTACTCCAGTCGTCTATGGTCCAACCCCTTTTGGTCTTTGGTAAACTTCAGCCTGACTCTCCTTTGCTTCTCATTGATGAAAGGCTTTTTCTACTGAGTGACATTCGAATAAAATGATGCTCATCCCGGTCAGTGGAGAGTCGTTTTCACCTATGCCGGTCTGTTGCTTTGTTGTCCCCAATGTCTGCTGCTTGACCTTGTTGTAAAAGACTGCTGTCTTAGAAATTTTAAGGATGGAGGCAACATGATGCTCACCGTATCCCTCTGTTAGTAAAGCCAGAATTGAGCCATTATTTTCCTCACTCAAGACTTTTCTTTCCAACTCCTTTGGCATGGTTAAAAGTTATTTTTCATTCCTATTACTTTTGGGATATTACTAGCACTTGTTTTCCATCCAGCTCGTCCTATTGCAAGAGGATTGTGAACACCACAGCAGTGTTTTTTTATACTTTCCTTCATTAAATAAGTTTTATTTCAGGTGATCACCTACTCAGAAGCACATTAAGTAGAATGAGGTGTACTCTGGTTGGAATTCAACTGTCACTGGAATGGAACGGCTGTCAGACATGTAGAGAAGCTGAGATTTATAAAACTGTGCAGTGGTCTCTTAATTTTTGCTAGAGCTGTATATACATATAGATGTCAGTGACACAAACACATATATATATATTGTGATGCAGCGGTGTCCACACTGTGCAGGAATGAGGCAGTGACTCAAGCAAGTTCAAAACAAAACGTGTTTTATGTCCAAAAAATCTCACACAGTTCACCTCACGCTGTATCCTCCGGATAGCAGCCGGAAAATCAAAAGACAGTCCGGGACCTTTTGCCGTGAGCGACCACACCTCTGTGTAAGCAGTGGGTGCCAGACTTTTTGGCTCCACTGGCCTGTGTTACCTCACACAGGGAGTGCTCTGCAGACCTACTGCTCTGTCTACTTGCAAGACCAAAACTGACACACCCAAAACCCTCTTGCAGGATTTTTTTTCCTTTCCACCAGACTCTGTGGCCATGGGCCACTTATAAGGTCTGGGCTGGAGGAAGCGGACCGGCCCCACTACCTTCCTGCAGTCCATTTCAAAAATAAAAGCCCATACCTGGTTTTCCTGATCAATTCCTTGGTCAAATAAATTCACCAAGTTCACACTCCTTTTATTCTGCCTTGTGACTAACAGGCAACCTGCTTTGATCACAAGGCACTCCAGTGGATTTAATACACTTCTGAGCGCATCCTGGGGGACACATAGCGACCCTCACATATGACACCGGTCACTGCCTCACATACCCCCTCTGTTCAAACATAGAATCATAGAATGGTAGAGTTGGAAGGGACCTCCTGGGCCTTCTGGTCCAACCCCCTGCTCAAAGCAGGATTCTCTAAATCATCCCGGACAGATGTCTGTCCAGCCTCTGTTTGAAGACTTCCATTGAAGGAGAACTCACCACCTCTTGTGGCAGCCTGTTCCACTCATTGATCACCCTAACCGTCAAAAAGTTTTTTCTAATATCTAATCTGTGTCTCCTCCCATTCAGTTTCATCCCATTGCTTCTAGTCTTTCCTTGTGCAAATGAGAATAAAGATGATCCTTCTACAATGTGACAGCCCTTGAGATATTTGTAGACAGCTATTAAGTCTCCTCTCAGTCTTCTTTTTTGCAAGCTAAACATTCCCAAATCCTGCAACCGTTCCTCATAGGACATGGTTTGCAGACCGGTCACCATTCTGGTGGCTCTTCTCTGAACTTGCTCCAGTTTGTTGATGTCTTTTTTAAAATGTGGTGCCCAAAACTGGACACAGTATTCCAGATGAGGTCTGACCAAAGAGGAATAGAGGGCAATAATGACCTCACGTGATCTAGACTGTATGCTTCTGTTGATACATCCTAGAATTGCATTTGCCTTTTTTGCTGCTGCATCACACTGTTGACTCATGTTAAGTCTGTGATCAATTAGTATACCCAAGTCTTTTTCACATGTGCTGTTACTTAGCCCTATTCCTCCCATTTTGTATATGCTTTTTTCATTTTTATTGCCCAGATGTAGTACTTTGCATTTTTCCCTGTTAAAATCCATTCTGTTAGTTGCTGCCCACTGCTCCAGTTTATGTATATCTTTTTGAATCCTCTCTCTCTCTTCTCTAGTATTAGCTACCCCTCCTAGCTTTGTGTCATCAGCAAATTTGATCAGTTTACCCTCAATTCCTTCATCTAAATCATTGATAAAGATGTTGAACAATACAGGGCCCAAAACAGAGCCTTGTGGTACCCCACTTGAGACATTCTTACAACTGGATGTGCAGCCATTTACGACCACTCTTTGGGTCCGATCACTAAGCCAGTTATGAATCCACCTAACAGTTGCCTTGTCCATTCCATACTTAGTCATTTTTTCAATAAGGATTGTGTGAGATACTTTGTCAAATGCTTTGCTGAAGTCAAGATATACTATATCTACAGCATTTCCCTGATCCACCCAGTCAGTGATTCTGTCATAGAAGGAAATTAAGTTAGTCTGACATGACTTATTAGTTACAAACCCATGCTGACTCTGTTTAATCACTTCATTCTTATCCAGGTACTTGCATACATGTTCTTTAATAATTTGTTCAAAGATCTTTCCTGGTATAGAAGTCAGACTCACCGGCCTGTAGTTCCCTGGGTCCACCTTCTTCCCCTTTTTGAAGATAGGAACAACATTTGCTCTTCTCCAGTCTTCTGGACTTCTCCTGTTCTCCAAGAATTTTCAAAGATTATGGACAGTGGTTCAAGAATTTCTTCTGCTATCTCCTTCAGTACCCTGGGGTGTAATTCATCTGGACCTGGAGACTTGAATTCATTTATGTTAGCTAAGTGTTTCCTCACTGTCTTTCTGTTTATAGATATCCTGGATTCTTCTATTCCTTTAATAGGACAGTGAAGATCAGTTGATGTTACATTTCCTTTCTGAGAGAAAACAGATGCAAAATAGGAATTTAAAAGTTCAGCCTTCTCAACATCCTGACTTACCATTTCATCATTTTCATCCTGTAAAAATCCTATAGCATCTTTGACTTTTCTTTTACTTTTGACGTATCCCCAAAATCCTTTTTTGTTGCTTTTGACGTCACTTGCAAGCCTTAATTCATTGTCAGCTTTAGATAATCTGATTTGTGCCCTGCAGGTTCTGCAGACGGCATTATATTCTTCTTTAGATATGCCTCCCTCTTTCCATTTGATAAACATTTCTTTCTTCCTTTTTAGCATGTGTTTAAGTTCTATGTTCATCCATCCTGGTTTCCTTAAATGCTTCCCATTCTTCCCTCTTTTCGGAATTGTTAACGATTGTGCTTTGAGAATCTAATTTTTCAAGATTTTCCATCCTTCCTGGACATTTTTGTCCTTAAGGATATCCAGCCATTGGATCCCTCCAATTCTCTTTCTGAGTTCCTTAAAATCTGCCTTTCTGAAATCTAACCTTGACGTCTGAGTCTTCACAGGTCTTCCTCCTCTTGTTATCCAAAATTCTAAAATAGCATGGTCACTACCTCCTAGAGTCCCAGCCACTCTTACCTCCTCCACCATTTCCTCCCTGCTTATGAGGATTAGATCCAAGGTAGCAGATCCCCTTGTTTTCTCCATTACCTTTTGGAAGATAAAGTTGTCAGCAAGAGAGGATAAGAATTTCCTGGACCTGTTAGTTTTGCCTGAGAGAGATTCCCAACAAATGTCTGGATAGTTGAAATCTCCCATGACCACTATGTCATATTTTTTGGAGAACTTGGCCATTTGATGCATAAAGAGTTCATCCATATCTTCAGCTTGCACAGGCGGCCTGTAGTAAATGCCTACAATGGTGTCCTTTCCATTGTTCTGTCCTTGTATTCTTACCCAAACAGTTTCCACAGAACTCCCAGTCTCTGAAGCGTCAATCTCTGTGCAGATATACGCTTTTCTAACATACAATGCAACACCTCCTCCTCGTTTATCAAGTCTGTTTCTTGCAAATAAGTTGTATCCTTCTAGCCTTGTATTCCAATCATGTGTATCGTCCCACCAAGTCTCAGTGATTCCAATGACATCATATTTCTTCTACTGCGTTAGTAGCTCCAGTTCTCCTTGTTTGTTGCCCATGCTTTGTGCATTCGTATAGAAACACTTTAGTTTGTGATTGGTTTCTCTTCCTTCAATATTTTTATTATGTAAATTTTTTTGTCTTTGTTCTTCCCCTTCACTTCTAATAGCAGAAATCTCAATAGTATTTGTCAAGTCTATGGCTTTTTCTGGCGTTTTGCTTCCCTTCCCACATTGTTCTAGTTTAAAGCTCTCCTGATGAGTGTAGCAAGGCGACTTCCAAATACATGTTTTCCAGTCTTCGTAAGGTGCACCCCATCTCTAGCAAGTAGTCCATCGTATAGGTAATTCACTCCGTGATCCAGAAATCCAAATCCTTGCTGACGGCACCATCGACGTAGCCAGTTGTTCACCTGCAGAATCTTATTCCACCTCCTTGTTCCATGGCCATCCACTGGGAGGATGGAAGAGAAGACCACCTGCGCTCCCAGTTCTTTCACTTTCTTACCTAAGTTTTCAAAGTCACTGCAGATGGTTTCCAGGTCGTTTCTAGCGGTGTCATTTGTCCCCACATGTATTAGCAGGAATGGGTAGTCATCTGTAGGTCTGAAGAGTCCTGATATCCTGTCAGACACATCTTTAATTTTTGCACCTGGAAGACAGCACATTTCTCTTGAGGTTATATCCGGTCTGCAGATAGCGGCCTCTGTTCCTCTTAACAGGGAATCGCCCATGACAACAACTCTCCGTTTCTTCTTCACAACAGTTTTCTTTCTCCATTCAGGAGGACTCTGAGGGCGTACAAGGTTGTTTGTGGGCAAAGTCTTATCCTGATGTATTTCTTCATTGTTCTCCTGTGTAAGAGCCTGGTACTGGTTCCTGAGCAGAATTGGTGCTGACTGCCTCCTGATCCTTTTGCTTCTCTGGGTCACATGCTTCCATTCCTCTGTTTCTTCAGTTGCACTTCGAATTTCTTCTCTTTCTGTACCATGAAGAGATAATTCTGCTCTGTCTAAGAACTCTTCACCTTCCTTAATGGTCTTCAATGTAGATAACCTCTCTTCCAGATTTTGCAACTTTTCCTCCAACAGGTACACAAGCTTGCATTTCTGGCATGTGAAGTTTGGCTTTTCCACTGGTAAGTCTATGAACATGTAGCAAGAAATGCAGCTCACCACATGGCTCCTAGCCTCTTCCATGTTCTAAGGCTATGGTTCCACGGTCCGGAACCATAGCGCTTTGGACGGAGCGGAAATTCCGCTCCGTCTAAGCCCCGCCCCCTTTCTGACGCGCGATCTTTCCGGAGGTGTTCAGGACACCTCCAGAACACCTCCGGAAAGAACGCAGGGCTACATAGCCCTGTGTAATATTCTGTTGCGGCGACGCACCGTCGCCGCAATACGCGAGGACATGCTGCGGTCTAAAAAGACGCGCCGCATGTCCGTTTACGCAGGTTTGCCACCTGCGTATTGTTACGCATAGTGGAGACGGGATTTCTTGAAATCCCCTCCACTATGCTGTAACATCTGGACGCTGCGTGTTTGGCGCTGCGCCAGCGCACAGCGCCAAACACGCAGCGTTTCCTGACCGTGGAAACTCACCCTTATTGTTCAAGAGATAATCAAGCGGTGAAATATAAGCCAAAACTCGCGCGCCGCTAGGCGCGCGGTTTACTGATGTCCTCCTTTCAGCTGCAACAGCCAAAATCCAGTGTTCCTTGAGCTCGCGGAGACTCTTCACTTATCCCAGAAGGCCCTGGGAATATGCAAATTATCTCCACGGGACTCCCCCTGGTTTACTGATGTCCTCCTTTCAGCTGCAACAGCCAAAATCCAGTGTTCCTTGAGCTCGCGGAGACTCTTCACTTATCCCAGAAGGCCCTGGGAATATGCAAATTATCTCCACGGGACTCCTCCCCTGGTTTACTGATGTCCTCCTTTCAGCTGCAACAGCCAAAATCCAGTGTTCCTTGAGCTCGCGGAGACTCTTCACTTATCCCAGAAGGCCTGGGAATATGCAAATTATCTCCACGGGACTCCTCCCCTGGTTTACTGATGTCCTCCTTTCAGCTGCAACAGCCAAAATCCAGTGTTCCTTGAGCTCGCGGAGACTCTTCACTTATCCCAGAAGGCCCTGGGAATATGCAAATTATCTCCACGGGACTCCTCCCCTGGTTTACTGATGTCCTCCTTTCAGCTGCAACAGCCAAAATCCAGTGTTCCTTGAGCTCGCGGAGACTCTTCACTTATCCCAGAAGGCCCTGGGAATATGCAAATTATCTCCACGGGACTCCTCCCCTGGTTTACTGATGTCCTCCTTTCAGCTGCAACAGCCAAAATCCAGTGTTCCTTGAGCTCGCGGAGACTCTTCACTTATCCCAGAAGGCCCTGGGAATATGCAAATTATCTCCACGGGACTCCTCCCTGGTTTACTGATGTCCTCCTTTCAGCTGCAACAGCCAAAATCCAGTGTTCCTTGAGCTCGCGGAGACTCTTCACTTATCCCAGAAGGCCCTGGGAATATGCAAATTATCTCCACGGGACTCCTCCCTGGTTTACTGATGTCCTCCTTTCAGCTGCAACAGCCAAAATCCAGTGTTCCTTGAGCTCGCGGAGACTCTTCACTTATCCAGAAGGCCCTGGGAATATGCAAATTATCTCCACGGGACTCCTCCCCTGGTTTACTGATGTCCTCCTTTCAGCTGCAACAGCCAAAATCCAGTGTTCCTTGAGCTCGCGGAGACTCTTCACTTATCCCAGAAGGCCCTGGGAATATGCAAATTATCTCCACGGGACTCCTCCCCTGGTTTACTGATGTCCTCCTTTCAGCTGCAACAGCCAAAATCCAGTGTTCCTTGAGCTCGCGGAGACTCTTCACTTATCCCAGAAGGCCCTGGGAATATGCAAATTATCTCCACGGGACTCCTCCCCTGGTTTACTGATGTCCTCCTTTCAGCTGCAACAGCCAAAATCCAGTGTTCCTTGAGCTCGCGGAGACTCTTCACTTATCCCAGAAGGCCCTGGGAATATGCAAATTATCTCCACGGACTCCTCCCCTGGTTTACTGATGTCCTCCTTTCAGCTGCAACAGCCAAAATCCAGTGTTCCTTGAGCTCGCGGAGACTCTTCACTTATCCCAGAAGGCCCTGGGAATATGCAAATTATCTCCACGGGACTCCTCCCCTGGTTTACTGATGTCCTCCTTTCAGCTGCAACAGCCAAAATCCAGTGTTCCTTGAGCTCGCGGAGACTCTTCACTTATCCCAGAAGGCCCTGGGAATATGCAAATTATCTCCACGGGACTCCTCCCCTGGTTTACTGATGTCCTCCTTTCAGCTGCAACAGCCAAAATCCAGTGTTCCTTGAGCTCGCGGAGACTCTTCACTTATCCCAGAAGGCCCTGGGAATATGCAAATTATCTCCACGGGACTCCTCCCCTGGTTTACTGATGTCCTCCTTTCAGCTGCAACAGCCAAAATCCAGTGTTCCTTGAGCTCGCGGAGACTCTTCACTTATCCCAGAAGGCCCTGGGAATATGCAAATTATCTCCACGGGACTCCTCCCCTGGTTTACTGATGTCCTCCTTTCAGCTGCAACAGCCAAAATCCAGTGTTCCTTGAGCTCGCGGAGACTCTTCACTTATCCCAGAAGGCCCTGGGAATATGCAAATTATCTCCACGGGACTCCTCCCCTGGTTTACTGATGTCCTCCTTTCAGCTGCAACAGCCAAAATCCAGTGTTCCTTGAGCTCGCGGAGACTCTTCACTTATCCCAGAAGGCCCTGGGAATATGCAAATTATCTCCACGGGACTCCTCCCCTGGTTTACTGATGTCCTCCTTTCAGCTGCAACAGCCAAAATCCAGTGTTCCTTGAGCTCGCGGAGACTCTTCACTTATCCCAGAAGGCCCTGGGAATATGCAAATTATCTCCACGGGACTCCTCCCCTGGTTTACTGATGTCCTCCTTTCAGCTGCAACAGCCAAAATCCAGTGTTCCTTGAGCTCGCGGAGACTCTTCACTTATCCCAGAAGGCCCTGGGAATATGCAAATTATCTCCACGGGACTCCTCCCCTGGTTTACTGATGTCCTCCTTTCAGCTGCAACAGCCAAAATCCAGTGTTCCTTGAGCTCGCGGAGACTCTTCACTTATCCCAGAAGGCCCTGGGAATATGCAAATTATCTCCACGGGACTCCTCCCCTGGTTTACTGATGTCCTCCTTTCAGCTGCAACAGCCAAAATCCAGTGTTCCTTGAGCTCGCGGAGACTCTTCACTTATCCCAGAAGGCCCTGGGAATATGCAAATTATCTCCACGGACTCTCCCCTGGTTTACTGATGTCCTCCTTTCAGCTGCAACAGCCAAAATCCAGTGTTCCTTGAGCTCGCGGAGACTCTTCACTTATCCCAGAAGGCCCTGGGAATATGCAAATTATCTCCACGGGACTCCTCCCCTGGTTTACTGATGTCCTCCTTTCAGCTGCAACAGCCAAAATCCAGTGTTCCTTGAGCTCGCGGAGACTCTTCACTTATCCCAGAAGGCCCTGGGAATATGCAAATTATCTCCACGGGACTCCTCCCCTGGTTTACTGATGTCCTCCTTTCAGCTGCAACAGCCAAAATCCAGTGTTCCTTGAGCTCGCGGAGACTCTTCACTTATCCCAGAAGGCCCTGGGAATATGCAAATTATCTCCACGGGACTCCTCCCCTGGTTTACTGATGTCCTCCTTTCAGCTGCAACAGCCAAAATCTAGTGTTCCTTGAGCTCGCGGAGACTCTTCACTTATCCCAGAAGGCCCTGGGAATATGCAAATTATCTCCACGGGACTCCTCCCCTGGTTTACTGATGTCCTCCTTTCAGCTGCAACAGCCAAAATCCAGTGTTCCTTGAGCTCGCGGAGACTCTTCACTTATCCCAGAAGGCCCTGGGAATATGCAAATTATCTCCACGGGACTCCTCCCCTGGTTTACTGATGTCCTCCTTTCAGCTGCAACAGCCAAAATCCAGTGTTCCTTGAGCTCGCGGAGACTCTTCACTTATCCCAGAAGGCCCTGGGAATATGCAAATTATCTCCACGGGACTCCTCCCCTGGTTTACTGATGTCCTCCTTTCAGCTGCAACAGCCAAAAACATGTGAGGTTGAACATTTGTCACCATATAGGGGGCCCGTGACAGTGAATCCGCATTTCCCTGTGACTTACCCGCCCGATGTTCCACTGAGAAACTGAAGTTTTGTAGGGACAGGAACCATCTGGTGACTCAGGCATTCCTCTCTTTTTCATTTCTCATCCAGACTAGGGGTGAATGGTCCGTTACCAAATGAAACTGACGCCCGAGTAAATAGTAGCGTAGGGACTCCAAGGCCCATTTAATTGCCAAGCACTCCTCCACTATGCTATAATTTTTCTCTGCCGGGGTCAGTTCAGGCTCAAGTAGGTGACTGGATGCTCATCCCCGTTCACCTCTTGTAACAGCACCACTCCTAGGCCTACCTCTGAGGCATCGGTTTGCACAATAAAGGTTTTCCTGAAGTCAGGCTGATGAGGACCGACTGTCCACACAACGCTGACTTCAGGGACTGGAACGTTTCTTCTGTTTGAGCATTCCACCGGACCATCACCATCTTCTTACCTTTTAGCAGGTCTATTAGCAAACTTTGGTATAAACCAGCGGTAGTTCCCAATGATGCCAAGGAATGCTCTCACCTGTTTGGTATTTAAAGGGGTTTGGGACAGTTTTGAATGGCCTCAATCTTGTTTACTTGGGGTTTAATAACCCCGTGGTCAATCATGTAACCTAGGTACCGGGCCTCCGTGAGTCCTACCATGAGGCGCTAACACAAAGTCCATCAGCTGCTGGAATGTGGCCGGAGCCCCATGTAACCCAAAAGGCAAAACCTCATATTGATAGAGACCCTCCAGTGTTATAAAAGCGGTCTTTTCTTTCGCTGACACTGTTAAGGGGACCTGCCTGTAAGCTTTTGTGAGATCCAGCGTGGTGAAGTACTGGGCCTCCCCGTCTCTCAAATAGCTCGTCCACCTGTGGCATGGGATAGAGGTCAAATTTTGAAACTTCATTTAACCTCCTGAAGTCATTACACAGGCGTAATGACCCATCTGGTTTTGGGATTAGGACAATGGGGCTTGCCCACTCACTTCGGACTCCTCAATGACTCCAAAGTGGAGCATTTGCTTCACCTCGGCCGCGATGGCTTGCCTTCGGGTTTCTGGCACTCGGTACGGTTTCATCAGTACCCTGACCCGGGGCTCGGTGACAATATTATGTTGTATCACCGAGGTCCACCCCGGCAGCTCTGAGAATACATCAGTATTCCTCTGCACGAGGGCCTGAGCCTCCCGCTGCTGCTGTTTGGTGAGAGCATCATTTATTTTAACCTGACCTCCTGCTGTGTCCTTGATCAGTGCCAGAGGGACCCCCGTTGGTATGACCTGAGTAGCCTCTGTGACCAAACATTCCCGATCCTTCCATGCCTTTAGCGGGTTTACATGGTACAGTTGCTTAGGTTTCCTTTCTCTGGGTTGGTACAATCTATACTTCACTTCCCCCACCTTCCCCCATATCTCATAAAACCCTTGCCACTTGGCCATGAGCTTACTCTCTGGGGTGAGGACTAGTACCAACACCCGGTCGCCTTCTTTAAAGGCCTTCTTTAAAGATCCTGACCGTGGCCCTTTTATTGTACGTGCGACTCTGTGCAGCCTGAGCATCCATCAGATGCTCTTTTACTATGGGCCGTATGGACGCAATCCGATCCTGCATGCTTGCCACGTGCTCAATTACGCTTTGATGCGGAGTGGGCTCCTGTTCCCACGTCTCCTTAGCTACATCGAGCAATCCCCTCGGATGCCTGCCATATAACAGCTCAAACGGGGAAAAACCTATGGACGCCTGTGGTACCTCACGGATGGCGAACATCAAATAGGGCAATAACATGTCCCAATCCCTCCCATCCTTGGCGATCACCTTTTTGAGCATGGCTTTGAGGGTCTTATTAAACCTCTCCACCAATCCGTTGGTTTGTGGGTGGTACACCGACGTACGTAGATGTTTAATCTGAAGCAGCTTACATAGCTCCCTGGTCACCTTGGACATAAAAGGGGCCATGAATACTGTCCCCCCACAGGCTAAAAACATCAGCTCTTGGCTGCCCCAAAAAAAGCGCATCTCTAAGATGCACCAATTCTGGCACTTAGCCTTGCCCTTCCCACTTGCCCTGTAGCAGTGGAAAGTGGGGCGATAGTTGAGGGGAGTTGATGTCACCCTTGTATTGTCAGGTGACAAAGTCCCAGGGTTAGTAATGGAGAGGCGTCAATAAGACGCCCTCATTACTAACCCCATAGTCACATTTTAAGAAAACATAGACACGGTGCTCAGTGTCTACTGGATGACAGGCTGTATAGTCGCATCATGCAACGATGCAGTCTGCTATCTAGATGTAGTAGAGCTGGACCCGTCGAGGGACAAATTAATTAAAATCATCTGTGCAGAAAGGTGAGGAATTTTGTTTGTTTTTTTACCTCTTTTGCAGATGACGAGGCCATCATGGTAATAGGAAAGGTCGTAAGTATAGTTTAATTAAGATTATTAAAGGAGTCTGTGTCTTTCTTTCAATTAAAGGACTTTTTTCTGGGTGTCTGTGTTTTATTACAATGAGATTATGGAGTTAGTAATGGGGGCATCTTATTAATGCCACTCTATTAATAACGTCGGGCTTGATGTCACCAGACAATACAAAGGTAACATTACCCTCCCACCTCCAACTATCACCCCACTTGCCACCGCTACAGGGCAAGTGGGAAGATCAAGGCTAAGTGCCAGAATTGGCGCATCTTAGAGATGCGCTTTTTTGGGGGCGGCTGAGAGCTGATGTTTTTAGCCTGGGGGGCAGTATCCATGACCCCTTCCTAGGCTATTAATATCAGCCCACAGCTGTCTGTTTAGCCTTTGCTGGTTATTATAGGGGGCTCCTACATCATTTTTTTTAGGGTCACCCATTTTAATAGCCAGTAAAGCCTAAGTATACAGTTGTGAGCTGATCTTAATCCCGGAGCTTTTTTTGGTTTGCGTTTTTGTTTTCTCTCTCCCCTTCTTCCCAGAGCCATAACTTTTTTATTTTTCTGTCAATATGGCCGTGTGAGGGCTTGTTTTTTGCGGGACGAGTTGTATTTTTGAACGATTCTATTGGTTTTACCATGTCGTGTACTAGAAAACGGAAAAAAATTCCAAGTGCGGTGAAATTGCAAAAAAAGTGCAATCCCACACTTGTTTTTTGCTTGGCTATTTTGGTAGGTTCACTAAATGCTAAAACTGACATGCCATTATGATTCATTATGAGTTCATAGACACCCAACATGTCTAAGTTCTTTTTTATCCAAGTGGTGAAAAAAATTTCCAAACTTTGTTAAAAAAAAAAATTGCGCCATTTTCCAATACCCAAAGCGTCTCCATTTTTCAAGATCTCGGGTTGGGTGAGGGCTTATTTTTTGCTTGCCGAGCTGATATTTTTAATGATACAATTTTGGTGCAGATACAATCTTTTGATCGCCCGTTATTGCATTTTAATGCAATGTCGCGGTGACCAAAAAAACGTAATTCTGGCATTTTGACTTTCTTTATCGCTATGCCATTTAGCGATCAGGTTAATCCTTTTTTTTATTTATAGATCGGGCGATTCTGAACTCGGTGATACCAAATATGTGTATGTTTGATTTTGTTTTTATTGTTTTATTTTGAATGGGGCGAAAGGGGGTGATTTGAACTTTTATATTTTTTTATTTTTTCATATTTTTAAAAACTTTTTTTTTACTTTTGGCATGCTTCAATAGTCTCCATGGGAGACTAGAATCTGCCACAACCCGATCGGCTCTGCTACATAGCAGATCGTCTCTGTGTAGCTGAATTATTCACTTGCTATGAGCGCCGACTACTGGGTGGTGCTCACAGCAAGCCGGCACTGACAACCATAGAGGTCTCCAGGAGACCTCCAGTTGTCATGCCAACACACCAGTGACCCACGATCACAAGATGGGGTCACCGGTGAGCGTGTTTCCGGAGAAAGTGCCGGAAGAGCTTGTTAAATTCCACTGTCATGCTGGTAAATAGCCGCTGGTGGATCGCGATTCCACCCGCAGCTATTGTGGGCACATGTCAACTGTTCAAAACAGCTGGCATGTCCCAGGGAAGATGTGGGCTCACCGCCGGAGCCCACATCAAAGGAAGGGTGTCCGACATCGGTGTAAATGTACACCCGAGGTCAGAAAGGGGTTAATAGCCTAGGAAGCTCTATGGGTATTATCCCCTTCCAGCCTGGGAAGTTCTATGGGTATTACCCCCTTCCCAGGCTATAAACATCGGCCCCCAACCGTCGGCTTTTCCTCTGCTGGTTACGAAAATTGCGCGAGAGCCCATGCCATTTTTTTTCGAAAAATAATCTTTTATTAATTAAATACATGTAGAGTAAGCTGCAAACAAAGATATAGAGTGCTCTCAGTGGGAGAAGCAAAATAGGAATCTTGTGGGTATGATACCTTTTAATGGCTGTAACGGTCTGGTGGGTGGAACTGCTGACGAGACAGGTCAGGTTGGTGGAACCACAAAGCTTTATTATACAAGAGAGTTTCCTTGTAAGAGAGCGGGTGGCACCCGGGAAAAGGGCAGGGAATCACGGCAGGGGATATAGGTAGTCTCTGGACAGGCAGGTTTGTCACAGCAAGTGACCAAGGAAGTCTCTGGGCAGGCAGGTTGTAACGGTAAGTGACCGAGGCAGTCTCTGGACAGGCAGGCTGTCACGACAAGTGACCAGGCAGTCTCTGGACAGGCAGGTTGTCACAGCAAGTGACCAAGGCAGTCTCTGGGACAGGCAGGTTGTCACAGCAAGTGACCAAGGCAGTCTCTGGGACAGGCAGGTTGTCACGGCAAGTGACCAGGCAGTATCTGGACAGGCAGGTTGTCACAGCAAGTGACCAAGGCAGTCTCTGGGACAGGCAGGTTGTCACGGCAAGTGACCAGGCAGTATCTGGACAGGCAGGTTGTCACAGCAAGTGACCAAGGCAGTCTCTGGACGCAGGTGTCACGCAAGTGACCAGCGTCTCTGGACAGGCAGTGTATCCCAGGTCCTCCTTACTGACTCCTTCAGCTGCACAGCCAAAATCCGTGTTCCTTAGCTGCGGAGACTCTTCATTATCCCAGAAGGCCCTGGAATATGCAATTACTCCACGGGACTCCTCCCCTGGTTTACTGATGTCCTCCTTTCAGCTGCAACAGCCAAAATCCAGTGTTCCTTGAGCTCGCGGAGACTCTTCACTTATCCCAGAAGGCCCTGGGAATATGCAAATTATCTCCACGGGACTCCTCCCCTGGTTTACTGATGTCCTCCTTTCAGCTGCAACAGCCAAAATCCAGTGTTCCTTGAGCTCGCGGAGACTCTTCACTTATCCCAGAAGGCCCTGGGAATATGCAAATTATCTCCACGGGACTCCTCCCCTGGTTTACTGATGTCCTCCTTTCAGCTGCAACAGCCAAAATCCAGTGTTCCTTGAGCTCGCGGAGACTCTTCACTTATCCCAGAAGGCCCTGGGAATATGCAAATTATCTCCACGGGACTCCTCCCCTGGTTTACTGATGTCCTCCTTTCAGCTGCAACAGCCAAAATCCAGTGTTCCTTGAGCTCGCGGAGACTCTTCACTTATCCCAGAAGGCCCTGGGAATATGCAAATTATCTCCACGGGACTCCTCCCCTGGTTTACTGATGTCCTCCTTTCAGCTGCAACAGCCAAAATCCAGTGTTCCTTGAGCTCGCGGAGACTCTTCACTTATCCCAGAAGGCCCTGGGAATATGCAAATTATCTCCACGGGACTCCTCCCCTGGTTTACTGATGTCCTCCTTTCAGCTGCAACAGCCAAAAACATGTGAGGTTGAACATTTGTCACCATATAGGGGGCCCGTGACAGTGAATCCGCATTTCCCTGTGACTTACCCGCCCGATGTTCCACTGAGAAACTGAAGTTTTGTAGGGACAGGAACCATCTGGTGACTCAGGCATTCCTCTCTTTTTCATTTCTCATCCAGACTAGGGGTGAATGGTCCGTTACCAAATGAAACTGACGCCCGAGTAAATAGTAGCGTAGGGACTCCAAGGCCCATTTAATTGCCAAGCACTCCTCCACTATGCTATAATTTTTCTCTGCCGGGGTCAGTTCAGGCTCAAGTAGGTGACTGGATGCTCATCCCCGTTCACCTCTTGTAACAGCACCACTCCTAGGCCTACCTCTGAGGCATCGGTTTGCACAATAAAGGTTTTCCTGAAGTCAGGGCTGATGAGGACCGACTGTCCACACAACGCTGACTTCAGGGACTGGAACGTTTCTTCTGTTTGAGCATTCCACCGGACCATCACCATCTTCTTACCTTTTAGCAGGTCTATTAGCAAACTTTGGTATAAACCAGCGGTAGTTCCCAATGATGCCAAGGAATGCTCTCACCTGTTTGGTACTTAAGGGTTTGGGACAGTTTTGAATGGCCTCAATCTTGTTTACTTGGGGTTTAATAACCCCGTGGTCAATCATGTAACCTAGGTACCGGGCCTCCGTGAGTCCTACCATGAGGCGCTAACACAAAGTCCATCAGCTGCTGGAATGTGGCCGGAGCCCCATGTAACCCAAAAGGCAAAACCTCATATTGATAGAGACCCTCCAGTGTTATAAAAGCGGTCTTTTCTTTCGCTGACACTGTTAAGGGGACCTGCCTGTAAGCTTTTGTGAGATCCAGCGTGGTGAAGTACTGGGCCTCCCCGTCTCTCAAATAGCTCGTCCACCTGTGGCATGGGATAGAGGTCAAATTTTGAAACTTCATTTAACCTCCTGAAGTCATTACACAGGCGTAATGACCCATCTGGTTTTGGGATTAGGACAATGGGGCTTGCCCACTCACTTCGGACTCCTCAATGACTCCAAAGTGGAGCATTTGCTTCACCTCGGCCGCGATGGCTTGCCTTCGGGTTTCTGGCACTCGGTACGGTTTCATCAGTACCCTGACCCGGGGCTCGGTGACAATATTATGTTGTATCACCGAGGTCCACCCCGGCAGCTCTGAGAATACATCAGTATTCCTCTGCACGAGGGCCTGAGCCTCCCGCTGCTGCTGTTTGGTGAGAGCATCATTTATTTTAACCTGACCTCCTGCTGTGTCCTTGATCAGTGCCAGAGGGACCCCCGTTGGTATGACCTGAGTAGCCTCTGTGACCAAACATTCCCGATCCTTCCATGCCTTTAGCGGGTTTACATGGTACAGTTGCTTAGGTTTCCTTTCTCTGGGTTGGTACAATCTATACTTCACTTCCCCCACCTTCCCCCATATCTCATAAAACCCTTGCCACTTGGCCATGAGCTTACTCTCTGGGGTGAGGACTAGTACCAACACCCGGTCGCCTTCTTTAAAGGCCTTCTTTAAAGATCCTGACCGTGGCCCTTTTATTGTACGTGCGACTCTGTGCAGCCTGAGCATCCATCAGATGCTCTTTTACTATGGGCCGTATGGACGCAATCCGATCCTGCATGCTTGCCACGTGCTCAATTACGCTTTGATGCGGAGTGGGCTCCTGTTCCCACGTCTCCTTAGCTACATCGAGCAATCCCCTCGGATGCCTGCCATATAACAGCTCAAACGGGGAAAAACCTATGGACGCCTGTGGTACCTCACGGATGGCGAACATCAAATAGGGCAATAACATGTCCCAATCCCTCCCATCCTTGGCGATCACCTTTTTGAGCATGGCTTTGAGGGTCTTATTAAACCTCTCCACCAATCCGTTGGTTTGTGGGTGGTACACCGACGTACGTAGATGTTTAATCTGAAGCAGCTTACATAGCTCCCTGGTCACCTTGGACATAAAAGGGGCCATGAATACTGTCCCCCCACAGGCTAAAAACATCAGCTCTTGGCTGCCCCAAAAAAAGCGCATCTCTAAGATGCACCAATTCTGGCACTTAGCCTTGCCCTTCCCACTTGCCCTGTAGCAGTGGAAAGTGGGGCGATAGTTGAGGGGAGTTGATGTCACCCTTGTATTGTCAGGTGACAAAGTCCCAGGGTTAGTAATGGAGAGGCGTCAATAAGACGCCCTCATTACTAACCCCATAGTCACATTTTAAGAAAACATAGACACGGTGCTCAGTGTCTACTGGATGACAGGCTGTATAGTCGCATCATGCAACGATGCAGTCTGCTATCTAGATGTAGTAGAGCTGGACCCGTCGAGGGACAAATTAATTAAAATCATCTGTGCAGAAAGGTGAGGAATTTTGTTTGTTTTTTTACCTCTTTTGCAGATGACGAGGCCATCATGGTAATAGGAAAGGTCGTAAGTATAGTTTAATTAAGATTATTAAAGGAGTCTGTGTCTTTCTTTCAATTAAAGGACTTTTTTCTGGGTGTCTGTGTTTTATTACAATGAGATTATGGAGTTAGTAATGGGGGCATCTTATTAATGCCACTCTATTAATAACGTCGGGCTTGATGTCACCAGACAATACAAAGGTAACATTACCCTCCCACCTCCAACTATCACCCCACTTGCCACCGCTACAGGGCAAGTGGGAAGATCAAGGCTAAGTGCCAGAATTGGCGCATCTTAGAGATGCGCTTTTTTGGGGGCGGCTGAGAGCTGATGTTTTTAGCCTGGGGGGCAGTATCCATGACCCCTTCCTAGGCTATTAATATCAGCCCACAGCTGTCTGTTTAGCCTTTGCTGGTTATTATAGGGGGCTCCTACATCATTTTTTTTTAGGGTCACCCATTTTAATAGCCAGTAAAGCCTAAGTATACAGTTGTGAGCTGATCTTAATCCCGGAGCTTTTTTTGGTTTGCGTTTTTGTTTTCTCTCTCCCCTTCTTCCCAGAGCCATAACTTTTTTATTTTTCTGTCAATATGGCCGTGTGAGGGCTTGTTTTTTGCGGGACGAGTTGTATTTTTGAACGATTCTATTGGTTTTACCATGTCGTGTACTAGAAAACGGAAAAAAATTCCAAGTGCGGTGAAATTGCAAAAAAAGTGCAATCCCACACTTGTTTTTTGCTTGGCTATTTTGGTAGGTTCACTAAATGCTAAAACTGACATGCCATTATGATTCATTATGAGTTCATAGACACCCAACATGTCTAAGTTCTTTTTTATCCAAGTGGTGAAAAAAATTTCCAAACTTTGTTAAAAAAAAAAATTGCGCCATTTTCCAATACCCAAAGCGTCTCCATTTTTCAAGATCTCGGGTTGGGTGAGGGCTTATTTTTTGCTTGCCGAGCTGATATTTTTAATGATACAATTTTGGTGCAGATACAATCTTTTGATCGCCCGTTATTGCATTTTAATGCAATGTCGCGGTGACCAAAAAAACGTAATTCTGGCATTTTGACTTTCTTTATCGCTATGCCATTTAGCGATCAGGTTAATCCTTTTTTTTATTTATAGATCGGGCGATTCTGAACTCGGTGATACCAAATATGTGTATGTTTGATTTTGTTTTTATTGTTTTATTTTGAATGGGGCGAAAGGGGGGTGATTTGAACTTTTATATTTTTTTATTTTTTTCATATTTTTAAAAACTTTTTTTTTACTTTTGGCATGCTTCAATAGTCTCCATGGGAGACTAGAATCTGCCACAACCCGATCGGCTCTGCTACATAGCAGATCGTCTCTGTGTAGCTGAATTATTCACTTGCTATGAGCGCCGACTACTGGGTGGTGCTCACAGCAAGCCGGCACTGACAACCATAGAGGTCTCCAGGAGACCTCCAGTTGTCATGCCAACACACCAGTGACCCACGATCACAAGATGGGGTCACCGGTGAGCGTGTTTCCGGAGAAAGTGCCGGAAAAGCTTGTTAAATTCCACTGTCATGCTGGTAAATAGCCGCTGGTGGATCGCGATTCCACCCGCAGCTATTGTGGGCACATGTCAACTGTTCAAAACAGCTGGCATGTCCCAGGGAAGATGTGGGCTCACCGCCGGAGCCCACATCAAAGGAAGGGTGTCCGACATCGGTGTAAATGTACACCCGAGGTCAGAAAGGGGTTAATAGCCTAGGAAGCTCTATGGGTATTATCCCCTTCCAGCCTGGGAAGTTCTATGGGTATTACCCCCTTCCCAGGCTATAAACATCGGCCCCCAACCGTCGGCTTTTCCTCTGCTGGTTACGAAAATTGCGCGAGAGCCCATGCCATTTTTTTTTCGAAAAATAATCTTTTATTAATTAAATACATGTAGAGTAAGCTGCAAACAAAGATATAGAGTGCTCTCAGTGGGAGAAGCAAAATAGGAATCTTGTGGGTATGATACCTTTTAATGGCTGTAACGGGTCTGGTGGGTGGAACTGCTGACGAGACAGGTCAGGTTGGTGGAACCACAAAGCTTTATTATACAAGAGAGTTTCCTTGTAAGAGAGCGGGTGGCACCCGGGAAAAGGGCAGGGAATCACGGCAGGGGATATAGGTAGTCTCTGGACAGGCAGGTTTGTCACAGCAAGTGACCAAGGAAGTCTCTGGGCAGGCAGGTTGTAACGGTAAGTGACCGAGGCAGTCTCTGGACAGGCAGGCTGTCACGACAAGTGACCAGGCAGTCTCTGGACAGGCAGGTTGTCACAGCAAGTGACCAAGGCAGTCTCTGGGACAGGCAGGTTGTCACAGCAAGTGACCAAGGCAGTCTCTGGGACAGGCAGGTTGTCACGGCAAGTGACCAGGCAGTATCTGGACAGGCAGGTTGTCACAGCAAGTGACCAAGGCAGTCTCTGGGACAGGCAGGTTGTCACGGCAAGTGACCAGGCAGTCTCTGGACAGGCAGGTTGTTATCTCCACGGGACTCCTCCCCTGGTTTACTGATGTCCTCCTTTCAGCTGCAACAGCCAAAATCCAGTGTTCCTTGAGCTCGCGGAGACTCTTCACTTATCCCAGAAGGCCCTGGGAATATGCAAATTATCTCCACGGGACTCCTCCCCTGGTTTACTGATGTCCTCCTTTCAGCTGCAACAGCCAAAATCCAGTGTTCCTTGAGCTCGCGGAGACTCTTCACTTATCCCAGAAGGCCCTGGGAATATGCAAATTATCTCCACGGGACTCCTCCCCTGGTTTACTGATGTCCTCCTTTCAGCTGCAACAGCCAAAATCCAGTGTTCCTTGAGCTCGCGGAGACTCTTCACTTATCCCAGAAGGCCCTGGGAATATGCAAATTATCTCCACGGGACTCCTCCCCTGGTTTACTGATGTCCTCCTTTCAGCTGCAACAGCCAAAATCCAGTGTTCCTTGAGCTCGCGGAGACTCTTCACTTATCCCAGAAGGCCCTGGGAATATGCAAATTATCTCCACGGGACTCCTCCCCTGGTTTACTGATGTCCTCCTTTCAGCTGCAACAGCCAAAATCCAGTGTTCCTTGAGCTCGCGGAGACTCTTCACTTATCCCAGAAGGCCCTGGGAATATGCAAATTATCTCCACGGGACTCCTCCCCTGGTTTACTGATGTCCTCCTTTCAGCTGCAACAGCCAAAAACATGTGAGGTTGAACATTTGTCACCATATAGGGGGCCCGTGACAGTGAATCCGCATTTCCCTGTGACTTACCCGCCCGATGTTCCACTGAGAAACTGAAGTTTTGTAGGGACAGGAACCATCTGGTGACTCAGGCATTCCTCTCTTTTTCATTTCTCATCCAGACTAGGGGTGAATGGTCCGTTACCAAATGAAACTGACGCCCGAGTAAATAGTAGCGTAGGGACTCCAAGGCCCATTTAATTGCCAAGCACTCCTCCACTATGCTATAATTTTTCTCTGCCGGGGTCAGTTCAGGCTCAAGTAGGTGACTGGATGCTCATCCCCGTTCACCTCTTGTAACAGCACCACTCCTAGGCCTACCTCTGAGGCATCGGTTTGCACAATAAAGGTTTTCCTGAAGTCAGGGCTGATGAGGACCGACTGTCCACACAACGCTGACTTCAGGGACTGGAACGTTTCTTCTGTTTGAGCATTCCACCGGACCATCACCATCTTCTTACCTTTTAGCAGGTCTATTAGCAAACTTTGGTATAAACCAGCGGTAGTTCCCAATGATGCCAAGGAATGCTCTCACCTGTTTGGTACTTAAGGGTTTGGGACAGTTTTGAATGGCCTCAATCTTGTTTACTTGGGGTTTAATAACCCCGTGGTCAATCATGTAACCTAGGTACCGGGCCTCCGTGAGTCCTACCATGAGGCGCTAACACAAAGTCCATCAGCTGCTGGAATGTGGCCGGAGCCCCATGTAACCCAAAAGGCAAAACCTCATATTGATAGAGACCCTCCAGTGTTATAAAAGCGGTCTTTTCTTTCGCTGACACTGTTAAGGGGACCTGCCTGTAAGCTTTTGTGAGATCCAGCGTGGTGAAGTACTGGGCCTCCCGTCTCTCAAATAGCTCGTCCACCTGTGGCATGGGATAGAGGTCAAATTTTGAAACTTCATTTAACCTCCTGAAGTCATTACACAGGCGTAATGACCCATCTGGTTTTGGGATTAGGACAATGGGGCTTGCCCACTCACTTCGGACTCCTCAATGACTCCAAAGTGGAGCATTTGCTTCACCTCGGCCGCGATGGCTTGCCTTCGGGTTTCTGGCACTCGGTACGGTTTCATCAGTACCCTGACCCGGGGCTCGGTGACAATATTATGTTGTATCACCGAGGTCCACCCCGGCAGCTCTGAGAATACATCAGTATTCCTCTGCACGAGGGCCTGAGCCTCCCGCTGCTGCTGTTTGGTGAGAGCATCATTTATTTTAACCTGACCTCCTGCTGTGTCCTTGATCAGTGCCAGAGGGACCCCCGTTGGTATGACCTGAGTAGCCTCTGTGACCAAACATTCCCGATCCTTCCATGCCTTTAGCGGGTTTACATGGTACAGTTGCTTAGGTTTCCTTTCTCTGGGTTGGTACAATCTATACTTCACTTCCCCCACCTTCCCCCATATCTCATAAAACCCTTGCCACTTGGCCATGAGCTTACTCTCTGGGGTGAGGACTAGTACCAACACCCGGTCGCCTTCTTTAAAGGCCTTCTTTAAAGATCCTGACCGTGGCCCTTTTATTGTACGTGCGACTCTGTGCAGCCTGAGCATCCATCAGATGCTCTTTTACTATGGGCCGTATGGACGCAATCCGATCCTGCATGCTTGCCACGTGCTCAATTACGCTTTGATGCGGAGTGGGCTCCTGTTCCCACGTCTCCTTAGCTACATTGAGCAATCCCCTCGGATGCCTGCCATATAACAGCTCAAACGGGGAAAAACCTATGGACGCCTGTGGTACCTCACGGATGGCGAACATCAAATAGGGCAATAACATGTCCCAATCCCTCCCATCCTTGGCGATCACCTTTTTGAGCATGGCTTTGAGGGTCTTATTAAACCTCTCCACCAATCCGTTGGTTTGTGGGTGGTACACCGACGTACGTAGATGTTTAATCTGAAGCAGCTTACATAGCTCCCTGGTCACCTTGGACATAAAAGGGGCCATGAATACTGTCCCCCCACAGGCTAAAAACATCAGCTCTTGGCTGCCCCAAAAAAAGCGCATCTCTAAGATGCACCAATTCTGGCACTTAGCCTTGCCCTTCCCACTTGCCCTGTAGCAGTGGAAAGTGGGGCGATAGTTGAGGGGAGTTGATGTCACCCTTGTATTGTCAGGTGACAAAGTCCCAGGGTTAGTAATGGAGAGGCGTCAATAAGACGCCCTCATTACTAACCCCATAGTCACATTTTAAGAAAACATAGACACGGTGCTCAGTGTCTACTGGATGACAGGCTGTATAGTCGCATCATGCAACGATGCAGTCTGCTATCTAGATGTAGTAGAGCTGGACCCGTCGAGGGACAAATTAATTAAAATCATCTGTGCAGAAAGGTGAGGAATTTTGTTTGTTTTTTTACCTCTTTTGCAGATGACGAGGCCATCATGGTAATAGGAAAGGTCGTAAGTATAGTTTAATTAAGATTATTAAAGGAGTCTGTGTCTTTCTTTCAATTAAAGGACTTTTTTCTGGGTGTCTGTGTTTTATTACAATGAGATTATGGAGTTAGTAATGGGGGCATCTTATTAATGCCACTCTATTAATAACGTCGGGCTTGATGTCACCAGACAATACAAAGGTAACATTACCCTCCCACCTCCAACTATCACCCCACTTGCCACCGCTACAGGGCAAGTGGGAAGATCAAGGCTAAGTGCCAGAATTGGCGCATCTTAGAGATGCGCTTTTTTGGGGGCGGCTGAGAGCTGATGTTTTTAGCCTGGGGGGCAGTATCCATGACCCTTCCTAGGCTATTAATATCAGCCCACAGCTGTCTGTTTAGCCTTTGCTGGTTATTATAGGGGGCTCCTACATCATTTTTTTTAGGGTCACCCATTTTAATAGCCAGTAAAGCCTAAGTATACAGTTGTGAGCTGATCTTAATCCCGGAGCTTTTTTTGGTTTGCGTTTTTGTTTTCTCTCTCCCCTTCTTCCCAGAGCCATAACTTTTTTATTTTTCTGTCAATATGGCCGTGTGAGGGCTTGTTTTTTGCGGGACGAGTTGTATTTTTGAACGATTCTATTGGTTTTACCATGTCGTGTACTAGAAAACGGAAAAAAATTCCAAGTGCGGTGAAATTGCAAAAAAAGTGCAATCCCACACTTGTTTTTTGCTTGGCTATTTTGGTAGGTTCACTAAATGCTAAAACTGACATGCCATTATGATTCATTATGAGTTCATAGACACCCAACATGTCTAAGTTCTTTTTTATCCAAGTGGTGAAAAAAATTTCCAAACTTTGTTAAAAAAAAAAATTGCGCCATTTTCCAATACCCAAAGCGTCTCCATTTTTCAAGATCTCGGGTTGGGTGAGGGCTTATTTTTTGCTTGCCGAGCTGATATTTTTAATGATACAATTTTGGTGCAGATACAATCTTTTGATCGCCCGTTATTGCATTTTAATGCAATGTCGCGGTGACCAAAAAAACGTAATTCTGGCATTTTGACTTTCTTTATCGCTATGCCATTTAGCGATCAGGTTAATCCTTTTTTTTATTTATAGATCGGGCGATTCTGAACTCGGTGATACCAAATATGTGTATGTTTGATTTTGTTTTTATTGTTTTATTTTGAATGGGGCGAAAGGGGGGTGATTTGAACTTTTATATTTTTTTATTTTTTTCATATTTTTAAAAACTTTTTTTTTACTTTTGGCATGCTTCAATAGTCTCCATGGGAGACTAGAATCTGCCACAACCCGATCGGCTCTGCTACATAGCAGATCGTCTCTGTGTAGCTGAATTATTCACTTGCTATGAGCGCCGACTACTGGGTGGTGCTCACAGCAAGCCGGCACTGACAACCATAGAGGTCTCCAGGAGACCTCCAGTTGTCATGCCAACACACCAGTGACCCACGATCACAAGATGGGGTCACCGGTGAGCGTGTTTCCGGAGAAAGTGCCGGAAGAGCTTGTTAAATTCCACTGTCATGCTGGTAAATAGCCGCTGGTGGATCGCGATTCCACCCGCAGCTATTGTGGGCACATGTCAACTGTTCAAAACAGCTGGCATGTCCCAGGGAAGATGTGGGCTCACCGCCGGAGCCCACATCAAAGGAAGGGTGTCCGACATCGGTGTAAATGTACACCCGAGGTCAGAAAGGGGTTAATAGCCTAGGAAGCTCTATGGGTATTATCTCCTTCCAGCCTGGGAAGTTCTATGGGTATTACCCCCTTCCCAGGCTATAAACATCGGCCCCCAACCGTCGGCTTTTCCTCTGCTGGTTACGAAAATTGCGCGAGAGCCCATGCCATTTTTTTTTCGAAAAATAATCTTTTATTAATTAAATACATGTAGAGTAAGCTGCAAACAAAGATATAGAGTGCTCTCAGTGGGAGAAGCAAAATAGGAATCTTGTGGGTATGATACCTTTTAATGGCTGTAACGGGTCTGGTGGGTGGAACTGCTGACGAGACAGGTCAGGTTGGTGGAACCACAAAGCTTTATTATACAAGAGAGTTTCCTTGTAAGAGAGCGGGTGGCACCCGGGAAAAGGGCAGGGAATCACGGCAGGGGATATAGGTAGTCTCTGGACAGGCAGGTTTGTCACAGCAAGTGACCAAGGAAGTCTCTGGGCAGGCAGGTTGTAACGGTAAGTGACCGAGGCAGTCTCTGGACAGGCAGGCTGTCACGACAAGTGACCAGGCAGTCTCTGGACAGGCAGGTTGTCACAGCAAGTGACCAAGGCAGTCTCTGGGACAGGCAGGTTGTCACAGCAAGTGACCAAGGCAGTCTCTGGGACAGGCAGGTTGTCACGGCAAGTGACCAGGCAGTATCTGGACAGGCAGGTTGTCACAGCAAGTGACCAAGGCAGTCTCTGGGACAGGCAGGTTGTCACGGCAAGTGACCAGGCAGTATCTGGACAGGCAGGTTGTCACAGCAAGTGACCAAGGCAGTCTCTGGGACAGGCAGGTTGTCACGGCAAGTGACCAGGCAGTCTCTGGACAGGCAGGTTGTTATCTCCACGGGACTCCTCCCCTGGTTTACTGATGTCCTCCTTTCAGCTGCAACAGCCAAAATCCAGTGTTCCTTGAGCTCACGGAGACTCTTCACTTATCCCAGAAGGCCCTGGGAATATGCAAATTATCTCCACGGGACTCCTCCCCTGGTTTACTGATGTCCTCCTTTCAGCTGCAACAGCCAAAATCCAGTGTTCCTTGAGCTCGCGGAGACTCTTCACTTATCCCAGAAGGCCCTGGGAATATGCAAATTATCTCCACGGGACTCCTCCCCTGGTTTACTGATGTCCTCCTTTCAGCTGCAACAGCCAAAATCCAGTGTTCCTTGAGCTCGCGGAGACTCTTCACTTATCCCAGAAGGCCCTGGGAATATGCAAATTATCTCCACAGGACTCCTCCCCTGGTTTACTGATGTCCTCCTTTCAGCTGCAACAGCCAAAATCCAGTGTTCCTTGAGCTCGCGGAGACTCTTCACTTATCCCAGAAGGCCCTGGGAATATGCAAATTATCTCCACGGGACTCCTCCCCTGGTTTACTGATGTCCTCCTTTCAGCTGCAACAGCCAAAAACATGTGAGGTTGAACATTTGTCACCATATAGGGGGCCCGTGACAGTGAATCCGCATTTCCCTGTGACTTACCCGCCCGATGTTCCACTGAGAAACTGAAGTTTTGTAGGGACAGGAACCATCTGGTGACTCAGGCATTCCTCTCTTTTTCATTTCTCATCCAGACTAGGGGTGAATGGTCCGTTACCAAATGAAACTGACGCCCGAGTAAATAGTAGCGTAGGGACTCCAAGGCCCATTTAATTGCCAAGCACTCCTCCACTATGCTATAATTTTTCTCTGCCGGGGTCAGTTCAGGCTCAAGTAGGTGACTGGATGCTCATCCCCGTTCACCTCTTGTAACAGCACCACTCCTAGGCCTACCTCTGAGGCATCGGTTTGCACAATAAAGGTTTTCCTGAAGTCAGGGCTGATGAGGACCGACTGTCCACACAACGCTGACTTCAGGGACTGGAACGTTTCTTCTGTTTGAGCATTCCACCGGACCATCACCATCTTCTTACCTTTTAGCAGGTCTATTAGCAAACTTTGGTATAAACCAGCGGTAGTTCCCAATGATGCCAAGGAATGCTCTCACCTGTTTGGTACTTAAGGGTTTGGGACAGTTTTGAATGGCCTCAATCTTGTTTACTTGGGGTTTAATAACCCCGTGGTCAATCATGTAACCTAGGTACCGGGCCTCCGTGAGTCCTACCATGAGGCGCTAACACAAAGTCCATCAGCTGCTGGAATGTGGCCGGAGCCCCATGTAACCCAAAAGGCAAAACCTCATATTGATAGAGACCCTCCAGTGTTATAAAAGCGGTCTTTTCTTTCGCTGACACTGTTAAGGGGACCTGCCTGTAAGCTTTTGTGAGATCCAGCGTGGTGAAGTACTGGGCCTCCCCGTCTCTCAAATAGCTCGTCCACCTGTGGCATGGGATAGAGGTCAAATTTTGAAACTTCATTTAACCTCCTGAAGTCATTACACAGGCGTAATGACCCATCTGGTTTTGGGATTAGGACAATGGGGCTTGCCCACTCACTTCGGACTCCTCAATGACTCCAAAGTGGAGCATTTGCTTCACCTCGGCCGCGATGGCTTGCCTTCGGGTTTCTGGCACTCGGTACGGTTTCATCAGTACCCTGACCCGGGGCTCGGTGACAATATTATGTTGTATCACCAAGGTCCACCCCGGCAGCTCTGAGAATACATCAGTATTCCTCTGCACGAGGGCCTGAGCCTCCCGCTGCTGCTGTTTGGTGAGAGCATCATTTATTTTAACCTGACCTCCTGCTGTGTCCTTGATCAGTGCCAGAGGGACCCCCGTTGGTATGACCTGAGTAGCCTCTGTGACCAAACATTCCCGATCCTTCCATGCCTTTAGCGGGTTTACATGGTACAGTTGCTTAGGTTTCCTTTCTCTGGGTTGGTACAATCTATACTTCACTTCCCCCACCTTCCCCCATATCTCATAAAACCCTTGCCACTTGGCCATGAGCTTACTCTCTGGGGTGAGGACTAGTACCAACACCCGGTCGCCTTCTTTAAAGGCCTTCTTTAAAGATCCTGACCGTGGCCCTTTTATTGTACGTGCGACTCTGTGCAGCCTGAGCATCCATCAGATGCTCTTTTACTATGGGCCGTATGGACGCAATCCGATCCTGCATGCTTGCCACGTGCTCAATTACGCTTTGATGCGGAGTGGGCTCCTGTTCCCACGTCTCCTTAGCTACATCGAGCAATCCCCTCGGATGCCTGCCATATAACAGCTCAAACGGGGAAAAAACCTATGGACGCCTGTGGTACCTCACGGATGGCGAACATCAAATAGGGCAATAACATGTCCCAATCCCTCCCATCCTTGGCGATCACCTTTTTGAGCATGGCTTTGAGGGTCTTATTAAACCTCTCCACCAATCCGTTGGTTTGTGGGTGGTACACCGACGTACGTAGATGTTTAATCTGAAGCAGCTTACATAGCTCCCTGGTCACCTTGGACATAAAAGGGGCCATGAATACTGTCCCCCCACAGGCTAAAAACATCAGCTCTTGGCTGCCCCAAAAAAAGCGCATCTCTAAGATGCACCAATTCTGGCACTTAGCCTTGCCCTTCCCACTTGCCCTGTAGCAGTGGAAAGTGGGGCGATAGTTGAGGGGAGTTGATGTCACCCTTGTATTGTCAGGTGACAAAGTCCCAGGGTTAGTAATGGAGAGGCGTCAATAAGACGCCCTCATTACTAACCCCATAGTCACATTTTAAGAAAACATAGACACGGTGCTCAGTGTCTACTGGATGACAGGCTGTATAGTCGCATCATGCAACGATGCAGTCTGCTATCTAGATGTAGTAGAGCTGGACCCGTCGAGGGACAAATTAATTAAAATCATCTGTGCAGAAAGGTGAGGAATTTTGTTTGTTTTTTTACCTCTTTTGCAGATGACGAGGCCATCATGGTAATAGGAAAGGTCGTAAGTATAGTTTAATTAAGATTATTAAAGGAGTCTGTGTCTTCTTTCAATTAAAGGACTTTTTTCTGGGTGTCTGTGTTTTATTACAATGAGATTATGGAGTTAGTAATGGGGCATCTTATTAATGCCACTCTATTAATAACGTCGGGCTTGATGTCACCAGACAATACAAAGGTAACATTACCCTCCCACCTCCAACTATCACCCCACTTGCCACCGCTACAGGGCAAGTGGGAAGATCAAGGCTAAGTGCCAGAATTGGCGCATCTTAGAGATGCGCTTTTTTGGGGGCGGCTGAGAGCTGATGTTTTTAGCCTGGGGGGCAGTATCCATGACCCCTTCCTAGGCTATTAATATCAGCCCACAGCTGTCTGTTTAGCCTTTGCTGGTTATTATAGGGGGCTCCTACATCATTTTTTTTAGGGTCACCCATTTTAATAGCCAGTAAAGCCTAAGTATACAGTTGTGAGCTGATCTTAATCCCGGAGCTTTTTTTGGTTTGCGTTTTTGTTTTCTCTCTCCCCTTCTTCCCAGAGCCATAACTTTTTTATTTTTCTGTCAATATGGCCGTGTGAGGGCTTGTTTTTTGCGGGACGAGTTGTATTTTTGAACGATTCTATTGGTTTTACCATGTCGTGTACTAGAAAACGGAAAAAAATTCCAAGTGCGGTGAAATTGCAAAAAAAGTGCAATCCCACACTTGTTTTTTGCTTGGCTATTTTGGTAGGTTCACTAAATGCTAAAACTGACATGCCATTATGATTCATTATGAGTTCATAGACACCCAACATGTCTAAGTTCTTTTTTATCCAAGTGGTGAAAAAAATTTCCAAACTTTGTTAAAAAAAAAAATTGCGCCATTTTCCAATACCCAAAGCGTCTCCATTTTTCAAGATCTCGGGTTGGGTGAGGGCTTATTTTTTGCTTGCCGAGCTGATATTTTTAATGATACAATTTTGGTGCAGATACAATCTTTTGATCGCCCGTTATTGCATTTTAATGCAATGTCGCGGTGACCAAAAAAACGTAATTCTGGCATTTTGACTTTCTTTATCGCTATGCCATTTAGCGATCAGGTTAATCCTTTTTTTTATTTATAGATCGGGCGATTCTGAACTCGGTGATACCAAATATGTGTATGTTTGATTTTGTTTTTATTGTTTTATTTTGAATGGGGCGAAAGGGGGGTGATTTGAACTTTTATATTTTTTTATTTTTTTCATATTTTTAAAAACTTTTTTTTTACTTTTGGCATGCTTCAATAGTCTCCATGGGAGACTAGAATCTGCCACAACCCGATCGGCTCTGCTACATAGCAGATCGTCTCTGTGTAGCTGAATTATTCACTTGCTATGAGCGCCGACTACTGGGTGGTGCTCACAGCAAGCCGGCACTGACAACCATAGAGGTCTCCAGGAGACCTCCAGTTGTCATGCCAACACACCAGTGACCCACGATCACAAGATGGGGTCACCGGTGAGCGTGTTTCCGGAGAAAGTGCCGGAAGAGCTTGTTAAATTCCACTGTCATGCTGGTAAATAGCCGCTGGTGGATCGCGATTCCACCCGCAGCTATTGTGGGCACATGTCAACTGTTCAAAACAGCTGGCATGTCCCAGGGAAGATGTGGGCTCACCGCCGGAGCCCACATCAAAGGAAGGGTGTCCGACATCGGTGTAAATGTACACCCGAGGTCAGAAAGGGGTTAATAGCCTAGGAAGCTCTATGGGTATTATCCCCTTCCAGCCTGGGAAGTTCTATGGGTATTACCCCCTTCCCAGGCTATAAACATCGGCCCCCAACCGTCGGCTTTTCCTCTGCTGGTTACGAAAATTGCGCGAGAGCCCATGCCATTTTTTTTCGAAAAATAATCTTTTATTAATTAAATACATGTAGAGTAAGCTGCAAACAAAGATATAGAGTGCTCTCAGTGGGAGAAGCAAAATAGGAATCTTGTGGGTATGATACCTTTTAATGGCTGTAACGGGTCTGGTGGGTGGAACTGCTGACGAGACAGGTCAGGTTGGTGGAACCACAAAGCTTTATTATACAAGAGAGTTTCCTTGTAAGAGAGCGGGTGGCACCCGGGAAAAGGGCAGGGAATCACGGCAGGGGATATAGGTAGTCTCTGGACAGGCAGGTTTGTCACAGCAAGTGACCAAGGAAGTCTCTGGGCAGGCAGGTTGTAACGGTAAGTGACCGAGGCAGTCTCTGGACAGGCAGGCTGTCACGACAAGTGACCAGGCAGTCTCTGGACAGGCAGGTTGTCACGGCAAGTGACCAGGCAGTATCTGGACAGGCAGGTTGTCACAGCAAGTGACCAAGGCAGTCTCTGGGACAGGCAGGTTGTCACGGCAAGTGACCAGGCAGTATCTGGACAGGCAGGTTGTCACAGCAAGTGACCAAGGCAGTCTCTGGGACAGGCAGGTTGTCACGGCAAGTGACCAGGCAGTCTCTGGACAGGCAGGTTGTTATCTCCACGGGACTCCTCCCCTGGTTTACTGATGTCCTCCTTTCAGCTGCAACAGCCAAAATCCAGTGTTCCTTGAGCTCGCGGAGACTCTTCACTTATCCAGAAGGCCCTGGGAATATGCAAATTATCTCCACGGGACTCCTCCCCTGGTTTACTGATGTCCTCCTTTCAGCTGCAACAGCCAAAATCCAGTGTTCCTTGAGCTCGCGGAGACTCTTCACTTATCCCAGAAGGCCCTGGGAATATGCAAATTATCTCCACGGGACTCCTCCCCTGGTTTACTGATGTCCTCCTTTCAGCTGCAACAGCCAAAATCCAGTGTTCCTTGAGCTCGCGGAGACTCTTCACTTATCCCAGAAGGCCCTGGGAATATGCAAATTATCTCCACGGGACTCCTCCCCTGGTTTACTGATGTCCTCCTTTCAGCTGCAACAGCCAAAATCCAGTGTTCCTTGAGCTCGCGGAGACTCTTCACTTATCCCAGAAGGCCCTGGGAATATGCAAATTATCTCCACGGGACTCCTCCCCTGGTTTACTGATGTCCTCCTTTCAGCTGCAACAGCCAAAATCCAGTGTTCCTTGAGCTCGCGGAGACTCTTCACTTATCCCAGAAGGCCCTGGGAATATGCAAATTATCTCCACAGGACTCCTCCCCTGGTTTACTGATGTCCTCCTTTCAGCTGCAACAGCCAAAATCCAGTGTTCCTTGAGCTCGCGGAGACTCTTCACTTATCCCAGAAGGCCCTGGGAATATGCAAATTATCTCCACGGGACTCCTCCCCTGGTTTACTGATGTCCTCCTTTCAGCTGCAACAGCCAAAAACATGTGAGGTTGAACATTTGTCACCATATAGGGGGCCCGTGACAGTGAATCCGCATTTCCCTGTGACTTACCCGCCCGATGTTCCACTGAGAAACTGAAGTTTTGTAGGGACAGGAACCATCTGGTGACTCAGGCATTCCTCTCTTTTTCATTTCTCATCCAGACTAGGGGTGAATGGTCCGTTACCAAATGAAACTGACGCCCGAGTAAATAGTAGCGTAGGGACTCCAAGGCCCATTTAATTGCCAAGCACTCCTCCACTATGCTATAATTTTTCTCTGCCGGGGTCAGTTCAGGCTCAAGTAGGTGACTGGATGCTCATCCCCGTTCACCTCTTGTAACAGCACCACTCCTAGGCCTACCTCTGAGGCATCGGTTTGCACAATAAAGGTTTTCCTGAAGTCAGGGCTGATGAGGACCGACTGTCCACACAACGCTGACTTCAGGGACTGGAACGTTTCTTCTGTTTGAGCATTCCACCGGACCATCACCATCTTCTTACCTTTTAGCAGGTCTATTAGCAAACTTTGGTATAAACCAGCGGTAGTTCCCAATGATGCCAAGGAATGCTCTCACCTGTTTGGTACTTAAGGGTTTGGGACAGTTTTGAATGGCCTCAATCTTGTTTACTTGGGGTTTAATAACCCCGTGGTCAATCATGTAACCTAGGTACCGGGCCTCCGTGAGTCCTACCATGAGGCGCTAACACAAAGTCCATCAGCTGCTGGAATGTGGCCGGAGCCCCATGTAACCCAAAAGGCAAAACCTCATATTGATAGAGACCCTCCAGTGTTATAAAAGCGGTCTTTTCTTTCGCTGACACTGTTAAGGGGACCTGCCTGTAAGCTTTTGTGAGATCCAGCGTGGTGAAGTACTGGGCCTCCCCGTCTCTCAAATAGCTCGTCCACCTGTGGCATGGGATAGAGGTCAAATTTTGAAACTTCATTTAACCTCCTGAAGTCATTACACAGGCGTAATGACCCATCTGGTTTTGGGATTAGGACAATGGGGCTTGCCCACTCACTTCGGACTCCTCAATGACTCCAAAGTGGAGCATTTGCTTCACCTCGGCCGCGATGGCTTGCCTTCGGGTTTCTGGCACTCGGTACGGTTTCATCAGTACCCTGACCCGGGGCTCGGTGACAATATTATGTTGTATCACCGAGGTCCACCCGGCAGCTCTGAGAATACATCAGTATTCCTCTGCACGAGGGCCTGAGCCTCCCGCTGCTGCTGTTTGGTGAGAGCATCATTTATTTTAACCTGACCTCCTGCTGTGTCCTTGATCAGTGCCAGAGGGACCCCGTTGGTATGACCTGAGTAGCCTCTGTGACCAAACATTCCCGATCCTTCCATGCCTTTAGCGGGTTTACATGGTACAGTTGCTTAGGTTTCCTTTCTCTGGGTTGGTACAATCTATACTTCACTTCCCCCACCTTCCCCCATATCTCATAAAACCTTGCCACTTGGCCATGAGCTTACTCTCTGGGGTGAGGACTAGTACCAACACCCGGTCGCCTTCTTTAAAGGCCTTCTTTAAAGATCCTGACCGTGGCCCTTTTATTGTACATGCGACTCTGTGCAGCCTGAGCATCCATCAGATGCTCTTTTACTATGGGCCGTATGGACGCAATCCGATCCTGCATGCTTGCCACGTGCTCAATTACGCTTTGATGCGGAGTGGGCTCCTGTTCCCACGTCTCCTTAGCTACATCGAGCAATCCCCTCGGATGCCTGCCATATAACAGCTCAAACGGGGAAAAACCTATGGACGCCTGTGGTACCTCACGGATGGCGAACATCAAATAGGGCAATAACATGTCCCAATCCCTCCCATCCTTGGCGATCACCTTTTTGAGCATGGCTTTGAGGGTCTTATTAAACCTCTCCACCAATCCGTTGGTTTGTGGGTGGTACACCGACGTACGTAGATGTTTAATCTGAAGCAGCTTACATAGCTCCCTGGTCACCTTGGACATAAAAGGGGCCATGAATACTGTCCCCCCACAGGCTAAAAACATCAGCTCTTGGCTGCCCCAAAAAAAGCGCATCTCTAAGATGCACCAATTCTGGCACTTAGCCTTGCCCTTCCCACTTGCCCTGTAGCAGTGGAAAGTGGGGCGATAGTTGAGGGGAGTTGATGTCACCCTTGTATTGTCAGGTGACAAAGTCCCAGGGTTAGTAATGGAGAGGCGTCAATAAGACGCCCTCATTACTAACCCCATAGTCACATTTTAAGAAAACATAGACACGGTGCTCAGTGTCTACTGGATGACAGGCTGTATAGTCGCATCATGCAACGATGCAGTCTGCTATCTAGATGTAGTAGAGCTGGACCCGTCGAGGGACAAATTAATTAAAATCATCTGTGCAGAAAGGTGAGGAATTTTGTTTGTTTTTTTACCTCTTTTGCAGATGACGAGGCCATCATGGTAATAGGAAAGGTCGTAAGTATAGTTTAATTAAGATTATTAAAGGAGTCTGTGTCTTTCTTTCAATTAAAGGACTTTTTTCTGGGTGTCTGTGTTTTATTACAATGAGATTATGGAGTTAGTAATGGGGGCATCTTATTAATGCCACTCTATTAATAACGTCGGGCTTGATGTCACCAGACAATACAAAGGTAACATTACCCTCCCACCTCCAACTATCACCCCACTTGCCACCGCTACAGGGCAAGTGGGAAGATCAAGGCTAAGTGCCAGAATTGGCGCATCTTAGAGATGCGCTTTTTTGGGGGCGGCTGAGAGCTGATGTTTTTAGCCTGGGGGCAGTATCCATGACCCCTTCCTAGGCTATTAATATCAGCCCACAGCTGTCTGTTTAGCCTTTGCTGGTTATTATAGGGGGCTCCTACATCATTTTTTTTAGGGTCACCCATTTTAATAGCCAGTAAAGCCTAAGTATACAGTTGTGAGCTGATCTTAATCCCGGAGCTTTTTTTGGTTTGCGTTTTTGTTTTCTCTCTCCCCTTCTTCCCAGAGCCATAACTTTTTTATTTTTCTGTCAATATGGCCGTGTGAGGGCTTGTTTTTTGCGGGACGAGTTGTATTTTTGAACGATTCTATTGGTTTTACCATGTCGTGTACTAGAAAACGGAAAAAAATTCCAAGTGCGGTGAAATTGCAAAAAAAGTGCAATCCCACACTTGTTTTTTGCTTGGCTATTTTGGTAGGTTCACTAAATGCTAAAACTGACATGCCATTATGATTCATTATGAGTTCATAGACACCCAACATGTCTAAGTTCTTTTTTATCCAAGTGGTGAAAAAAATTTCCAAACTTTGTTAAAAAAAAAAATTGCGCCATTTTCCAATACCCAAAGCGTCTCCATTTTTCAAGATCTCGGGTTGGGTGAGGGCTTATTTTTTGCTTGCCGAGCTGATATTTTTAATGATACAATTTTGGTGCAGATACAATCTTTTGATCGCCCGTATTTGCATTTTAATGCAATGTCGCGGTGACCAAAAAAACGTAATTCTGGCATTTTGACTTTCTTTATCGCTATGCCATTTAGCGATCAGGTTAATCCTTTTTTTTATTTATAGATCGGGCGATTCTGAACTCGGTGATACCAAATATGTGTATGTTTGATTTTGTTTTTATTGTTTTATTTTGAATGGGGCGAAAGGGGGGTGATTTGAACTTTTATATTTTTTTATTTTTTTCATATTTTTAAAAACTTTTTTTTTACTTTTGGCATGCTTCAATAGTCTCCATGGGAGACTAGAATCTGCCACAACCCGATCGGCTCTGCTACATAGCAGATCGTCTCTGTGTAGCTGAATTATTCACTTGCTATGAGCGCCGACTACTGGGTGGTGCTCACAGCAAGCCGGCACTGACAACCATAGAGGTCTCCAGGAGACCTCCAGTTGTCATGCCAACACACCAGTGACCCACGATCACAAGATGGGGTCACCGGTGAGCGTGTTTCCGGAGAAAGTGCCGGAAGAGCTTGTTAAATTCCACTGTCATGCTGGTAAATAGCCGCTGGTGGATCGCGATTCCACCCGCAGCTATTGTGGGCACATGTCAACTGTTCAAAACAGCTGGCATGTCCCAGGGAAGATGTGGGCTCACCGCCGGAGCCCACATCAAAGGAAGGGTGTCCGACATCGGTGTAAATGTACACCCGAGGTCAGAAAGGGGTTAATAGCCTAGGAAGCTCTATGGGTATTATCCCCTTCCAGCCTGGGAAGTTCTATGGGTATTACCCCCTTCCCAGGCTATAAACATCGGCCCCCAACCGTCGGCTTTTCCTCTGCTGGTTACGAAAATTGCGCGAGAGCCCATGCCATTTTTTTTCGAAAAATAATCTTTTATTAATTAAATACATGTAGAGTAAGCTGCAAACAAAGATATAGAGTGCTCTCAGTGGGAGAAGCAAAATAGGAATCTTGTGGGTATGATACCTTTTAATGGCTGTAACGGGTCTGGTGGGTGGAACTGCTGACGAGACAGGTCAGGTTGGTGGAACCACAAAGCTTTATTATACAAGAGAGTTTCCTTGTAAGAGAGCGGGTGGCACCCGGGAAAAGGGCAGGGAATCACGGCAGGGGATATAGGTAGTCTCTGGACAGGCAGGTTTGTCACAGCAAGTGACCAAGGAAGTCTCTGGGCAGGCAGGTTGTAACGGTAAGTGACCGAGGCAGTCTCTGGACAGGCAGGCTGTCACGACAAGTGACCAGGCAGTCTCTGGACAGGCAGGTTGTCACAGCAAGTGACCAAGGCAGTCTCTGGGACAGGCAGGTTGTCACAGCAAGTGACCAAGGCAGTCTCTGGGACAGGCAGGTTGTCACGGCAAGTGACCAGGCAGTATCTGGACAGGCAGGTTGTCACAGCAAGTGACCAAGGCAGTCTCTGGGACAGGCAGGTTGTCACGGCAAGTGACCAGGCAGTATCTGGACAGGCAGGTTGTCACAGCAAGTGACCAAGGCAGTCTCTGGGACAGGCAGGTTGTCACGGCAAGTGACCAGGCAGTCTCTGGACAGGCAGGTTGTCACGGCAAGTGACCAGGCAGTCTCTGGACAGGCAGGTTGTCACGGCAAGTGACCAGGCAGTCTCTAGACAGGCAGGTTGTCACGGCAAGTGACCAGGCAGTCTCTAGACAGGCAGGTTGTCACGGCAAGTGACCAGGCAGTCTCTAGAACAGGGCAGGCATATACGACCTGATATGGTGGAGCCTCCAGGTAGGCTGCAGTCGGATGGCAGATGATCGCTCCCAGGTGAGCAGGCAAGAGCCGTGGATCTCTGCAGATGATGTCCGAACTTCCGGATGGAGCTGCAGTCGGATGGCAGATGATCGCTCCCAGGTGAGCAGGCAAGAGCCGGGGATCTCCGCAGATGATGTCCGAACTTCCGGATGGAGCTGCAGTCGGATGGCAGATGATCGCTCCTAGGTGAGCAGGCAAGAGCCGGGGATCTCTGCAGATGACGTCCGAACCTCTGGATGGAACTGCAGACGGATGGCAGACAGGCAAGCCGACAGGTAACAGGCAGGTAACTGGAATCAGGAGCTGATGGCTGAAACAGAGTTAGACTGCACAGGAACAACATTGCTCGGGCACCTACATTAAGGAGGAAGCCCTTAATATAGGGTGGAGTCCTCCAGCATTGGCTGGAGACTGATTTGGAAAATGCGCGCGGCTCCTTTAAGAGCGGGGGAGGGTGCGGGCGCGCGCCCTAAGGCCAGTAGCAGGGAAGGAGCGCGCGGGACCAGCAGGGCGGAAGGAGGACGCCAAGGATGCCAGAGGCGCAGAGGAGGCTGGGAGCACTGAGGACGCTGAGCGCAGGTGAGGAGAGCGACGTCCCTGTCTGGCAGCAGGCAGGGACGCGGGCGCTACAATGGCTAACAAAATATACTGCCAAACAGGCAGCTCAGGCAGCGATCAGGACAACGACACTGCGGGTAACGTTGCTTACTGTAGTTACCCGCAGTGTAAGTTGGATACCAGCCCGCTGGTGCAGGGAGCTGGTAACCAAGGTACACATCGGGTTTCCAGGCGCTGCGCGGCACCTGGAAACCCGATGTGTACCTTGGTTACCAGCTCCCCTGCAGCAGCGCGCTGGTATCCAACGTACACATTGGGTTTCTTGGCACCGCCCGGCGCCTGGAAACCCGATGTGTACCTTGGTTACCAGCTGATCGCTGGTCTCCTGCCTGCCACATGCAGCGATGCGTGCCTGCCAGCAGGAGACCAACTATCAAAAAAATGTCCAGGACATTCAGCGACGATCAGCGATACCCAGCAGGGGGGCTGATCGTCGCTGAATGTCACACACAGCGATATCGCTGGGGAGATCGCTGTTGGGTCACAAAACTAGGGGGGGTTATGGTTAGGGTTAGGGGTGTGACGGGGGGGGCTTAAAGAGAGAATCCTTAATTACTGTAG
>JARQOD010003870.1:0-60322 GCA_033576555.1 Oophaga sylvatica | reverse complement strand
TTGCTTTTTCCACCTATCACAGTCGGTTTGGCGTAAAGTTCAAAATGAAGGACTCAAGATGCAATACCAAGGTGACCATGAATTTGCCCGTTGGATACGCATGATACCTGCCCTGGCCTTTATACCACCACAGAATGTTGTGCAATCATTTGAAGAATTGGTGGAAGATCCTGACTTTCCACAAGAAGCAATACCTATTGCCAACTATTTTGAAGACAGCTATATCAGTCGAATGAATCGCAGAGGGCGTCAAGCACCTTTGTTTCCAGTTCAACTCTGGAATGTGTATGAACGAACATTGAATGATCAACAGCGAACAAATAATGATGTCGAAGGATGGCACCATAGCTTTCGAGAAACATGTGGTACTCTTTTCCAAAATATATACCGGTTCATTAACTGTCTGAAACATCAGCAAGAGCTCCATAGTTTTGAAATTATTCAGATAATAGCAGGAAATCCCATCGCTGCAAGAAACAAAAAGTATGCTGCAATTTCAGCAAGGGTTAAATGTATCGTGCAAGATTTCAGTAATAGAAGCTTGATGGATTATCTGAGAGGCATGGCCTACAGCTTTGAATTTTAGTTCATGGTCACATATTGAATGTTTTGAGAGCAGTGTTTTTAGCTGTAAAATCATTCAAGCATTATAACCTGTAATTTGTCTTTTCTCTTTTTCTCTAATCCTTCCCCTCTATACCTTTTTATGTTTCTTGTTACAACAGTTTTGATATATACAGTTAAAGCATAACTCTATAAAAAACATAAGTTATGTTATAGTACCTGTGCCCATGATATCATTTCCAAAGGGACCTTCCAGCAGCTTCACTTCTGTGTGAAAAGTCTCATCCAAGTTAAAGCTCCATGTGCTGCAGGATTTCAGTTGTTTCTCTTTAGTAGCAGTACTTGTGGATGGATTCTATGGATGGAGGCCGTGGCTGCACAGGAGCATGCAACTGCCGTAGCAATATATTCCCTATGATGTATAAAGGGCTGCTGGTTTACAGCCTCCTGCAAAGCCCCGCTATGTGTTCAGTCCTGTAACGGCTTTACACAGGCTGGGGGAGCCCTCCTCTTGTCCAGGACAGAGCACATGAGTGGAGGGTGAAGAGGAGCTTTGCAGAGGGCTGTGAACAAGCAGCCCTGAATGTATCACAGGGAGCCAGGATCCGTTCTGCTACCAAGGGGGCACGACCTCCTTAGTAACCAGTGAAATCCTACTATTTTCCTGTCTGTTTGTAAAATGACTTATCTAGAAAACAATGTTTTAGAATTAAAAAAACTCATTTGATCAGAATTGTATATCTCAGACTCATATGGTGTATTATTAGTGATAAGCGAACGTTCAGTTCAGGCAGGTCTTTAATTGTTAGAGGCAAAACATCCTGGGGGCGAAATGCTGGGGCTAAATGTTCGGGGGCGAACTACCGGGGGCGAAATGTTCGGGGGCGAACTACCGGGGGAAAAATATTCGGGGACGAACTGCCGGGGGCGAAATATTTGGGGGCGAACTGCCAGGGGCGAAATGTTGGGGGCGAAACATCCTGGGGGCGAAATGCTGGGGGCGAAATGTTCGGGGGCAAACTGCCGGGGGCGAAATGTTCAGGGGCGAAATGTTCGGGGGCGAACTGCCGGGGGCGAAATGTTTGGGGCGAACTGCCGGAGGCGAAATGTTCGGGGGCGAAACATCCTGGGGGCGATATGTGCGGGGGCGAACTGCTGGGGGCGAAATGTTCGGGGGCGAACTGCCGGGGGCGAAATGTTCGGGGGCAAAATGTTCGGGAGCGAACTGCCGGGGGTGAAATGTTCGGGGGCGAACTGCCGGGGGCGAAATGTGCAGGGGTGAACTGCTGGGGGCGAAATGTTCGGGGGCGAACTGCCGGGGGCGAAATGTTCGGGGGCGAACTGCCGGGGGTGAAATGTTCGGGGGCGAAATGTGCGGGGGCGAAACATCCTGGGGGCGAAATGCTGGGGGCGAAATGTTTGGGGGCGTCGTGTACCTGGGGTGGAACTGCTGGGGGTAAAATGCTGGGGGCGAGCTGCTGGGGGCGAAACTTCCCAGAACCGTTCAGAGGTAAGAGCATCCCGAACCACAGCTTTTTTAGGTCAGTTGCGGAGCGCATAGATCCGCTATCTTATGACCAGCAGATGTATGTGATGCACACGTGCCACACTGCTCTAGTGCAGGTTCTCTCCCATCCTCAATCCACCCCAGTCGTTCCTCCACCTCACCCCCCCTACAGCTGCCGTACATCTTCCCCCCCTCCACCTCCCATACCTCCTCCACCTCCTATTCAATACCACCCACCTCCCCAGGTACATCAACCTCCCCAATTCCAACCACCTCCCCAGTACCAACCACCTCCCCAACTGCAGTCACCTCCCCAGTACCAGCAACCTACCCACTACCAGCCACCTACCCCTTACCACACTCCTACCTCGTATCAATCTCCTTCCCCCTTCCAATTGCCTACCATGTCACCTGCTCCTCCTGCCCAACCCTCCACTCCACCACCACCCACCTCTTCTGCCTTGTCTTCCTATTCTTTTACTCTTTCCACCCTTCACCTCTTCCTGTTCCTTCCACACCACCATCCCGGTCGTCACTCCACACTCCCACTGTCGAAGTGTCCCGCAGCCCCTCCAGCATTATTTCCACCCCACACTACACTGACCTGTAGGTTGTGTGTAAATATATGTTTTTGTTTAAAAAATAAAGTTTGAAAAAAAAAAATGTAAAAAAATTATCAAAAAAATTATTTTTACAATAAATAAAGTTTATAAAAAATTGTGAAAAATTGGGCAACAAATGTCTCATTTCATAGTATTTATATTAAAAAAAATTGCTTCAATAAATTGTTAATTTTTGGAACATTGTTGTCTGTCTTTTATTTATAGGATTTTAAGTTTTACCTTTGTTATACAGGTACACCTAACTTTGGCTAAAAGGTTCATAAATGCAACCTTTTTACCAAAGTTGTGTCCCGGGTTGTGTAGTATGCAAAGTATGTTATATTTTACACAAAATTGTGAACTTTGTTAGGTTATCCCCTACAACAGAGTTCCCCTACTCCAGTCCTCAAGGCCCACCAAAAGCATATCAGGTTTTCAGGATTTCATTTGTATTGCACAGGTGAGGCAATTATCACCTGAGCAATACAAAGGAAATACTGAAAACAAGACCTGTTGGTGGGCCTTGAGGACTGGATTTGGGGAACCATGGCCTACGATGTACACTTTTTTGGGAGAAAATGTGAAATACTTTTGTTAAAACAAACAGCCATGGACACAACAATGGCAAAAAGGTTATATAGCACAGGAGAAAAAAGAGTCATCAGGTGATATAAATCAAAACTTTTTTATTATTAAAGATCAGTATCAAAAAATGACATAGTAATATTCAACAGACACAATCATAAAAAGACAAGTTACAGGGAAAGAACCCCAGGATCCCCAGAGCACAACAATTCCCCTAAAAAACAGCCCTGTGCAGAAATGTCATAAGAACATGTGTTCAAGATAGGATGCATAGGGTTAATATCAAATCCGAACTGGCAAGCCATGCGGTGAAAAAAAGGTATATAGCTAATATGAGCCAGCCACTAGAAAAAAGAGCTCAATATCCCAATTGAAATGACCAGTGTATTATATAATATTTGCGCTCCCAATTGGATCGCAATGAGCATCTACCATAGTAAAAGATTGAGATCGCTATCGAAATTGCTAGTGAGTGGATTGTAGTATTTTGCGTTCTCAAACAGATCGCAGCAGAAAACCACTGCAGTAAGGTCACCAATGTGGTCACTGGTAGATCGCAAATTAGTATATGGCGCATTAGGCATCTCTAATTTGGATACGGATAGCGATCTCAATCTTTTAGAATAATAAAAAAGTTTTGATTTATATCACCTGATGACTCTTTTTTCTCCTGTGCTATATAATTATCTTGAGTGGGTGTATCAGTGTGGACATGTTGGTCCACAAGTCAGGCATTACTTTTGACGGGGTCGTCTCGTCAAACACTCGTCCTCCAGTCACTCCAAATTTAGTCTATGAGCATGTGGTCGACCAATTAAAGAATGAGTCAGACATCAAGCTGGTTCAAACTTAGAGCATGCTCTGAGTGCTACTAGCAGCCAGCAGTCTCAGCACACATCTGATTTATTTCCGCTTACATGAGATTATATGGCAAGAACACGTCATACAATGTCATACGTAGCAAACAGGATGACAGGGTGGGGTTAAGGGTAAAACGGTTAACTGTGTTTTTGCTAACACCTGCAAGCGTGGGCAAACTGCATATGTCTAGCATCTTCCATCTCTGATTGGTTAGGTCTTTGTTCAAGCAGACTGTAAATGTAACGGCAGGAAATGTAGCCTCGTGGGCTAAATTCTATGTCTATATGATGTTCAGCAGACATGATATTTCATATAAAGTTCAATCGTTATAACACTCCTTGTTGTGGTCTTGTTCTGCCGTTGTAACCTTTCTTCAGAGGAAACAGGTGTAGGCGTTTGGCCGATGCTGGTGTCTTCTTTAGCTCAAGCTTGTTTCTGCACATATCTGTATATAATATTCGACAAGGGAAAAGCTTATTGTTTAAAATGGCGTTGATGAAACAAAATGGAAGCGAAGCATACATAAGCATACATATGTATGAAAGCATAACAGTATATGAATATTTACCTTGACAATCCCCTAAACACTAAGTTTTTCCCTTGGAGTGGTGACCTTTGAGACTGTCCATGTGTGGGGAGAGGGGAGGTGGATTTCTTCACCCAGCTATCTCAGAAACTGTCCCCTTATGAGACGCCCCCAGACAACTGGGTCCCTACGTTGGTTAACACATGGAGTTCTCCCATCTTTCCCTAAACTAACTCTCTTGTTTGTATCTTGTCATAGAGGGTTTTGTCAGATTTGTCCAGTGGGATATATTTCTCCATATCCCCTTCGTTCATATACATATCCTCTTGATGAAGGAAAATACCTGAGGGGTCTGTTGCATTGGTTACAGCTTTCCTGTATATGGGTACCACACAACACAGAATTATCAATCCTATGACTAGAAGCCCTGCTACCACCAAACATGCCTGTTGAAGAAATCCTTTGAAGCCTCCCAACCATTCTGAGAAGAAAGAGGTGTCAACTCCTGCATTCTCTTTCACCTCCCGAGCCAGCTTTTTAATTCTTGTGAGGGCTACCATAGTTTTTCCATTGTCCCCAGAGTTTTGAGGGATATAAGTACAACATTCTTCTCCTATCATCCCACAGACCCCACCTTTTTCAGCTAGGATCATGTCAATGGCCAGTCTATTTTGAAGAGTCATTCTTGTGTTGGGGCCCAGCTCCTCAACTATACCCTGGAAAGCATCTCGGCTAAAATTGATAAATCTTTGCTCAGTGTAGTATATATAGTTTATCCAGTCTACATTGATATTGATTTGTACTTGTGGTATAATAGAGCGGAAACCTGCATAAATCTGATTTTGGGCTTTGTATTCGTCTGGGACCCCCTTGGAACTCCTATGGAGTCTATATAGATTTTGGGATCCTCAGTATAACCAAGGTGTAGTTGGTCTAGGCTTCTTTTGCTTCTGGATGTCAATGGAGTGGACATTTCAGGGTTGTGACTACTAGGGTCGTCCCAGGGCATGATTTTGAATTGCATTGCCAATTTTACCAGGGTACATTGCCCAGTCCAAATCGGGGGAAGCTTGGAACTAAGTCGCCCATCCCCACAGAGCCAGTGTATGTCATACATATATCTGGAATGATTGGTCAGTAAGGCTGCTTCTAGAGTCTCGTTGTTCTTACAAAAACCTTCCTCAAAGATGCCCAGAGAGGGGCCTTTGGAGTTGTCAGGGGAGTAGCAGGTATAATTGTCTGGAGTGACAATGACGTTACCTGGGACCCTAATTTTACCTTTGTCCCTAACTAGAGGATATAGGCAGGGCAGGCACTGCCATTGGATCCCTTCAAGAGTCCAAGCAGACAGAGGGTTGTGGTGTGGTCAGCTGGGAAAGCATGAGTATACAGGTGAGCGTTTGGAGCAGCACAGGCAACACATCCTACTGATATGTTTTGAACTTTAACATTATATCTGACCCATTCAATCCAGAGATTTTTCCAGGGACCGACTTGGGAAAAGACATCTTCCCTTTTGATCCCTGGGATTGGCATTTCTTCATCGATCAGTTGTTGTAATTTGTCAGGGGCTGGAGTGGGTCTGGTTTTTATATCCTTCAAACATATGTGTCCATATTTATATCCATTCTTAGAAGGGTACATACTTAAAACATATTTTCTCAAATCTCCAAACTGGGGGTTCTCTAAGCTTAATTCTATCGTTCCATTGCAGAACCCTACCCTTGGGTAGCAATAAGTTCCACTCTCTCGATGTCTCTAATTGTCAGTCTGGTTTTTAAAGGTTTACCATTTTTATCCTTTATAGCCATAGCCTCTTGGGGCCTGTAACCCCAGTCTGCCCCTGTGTTCCATCCCACAGACGGCCAGGAATAACAGTATTCCTTATTCGGCCTGGCTAGACACAGGAAATGATTGTGGGGACAACCAAGAGGACCCTTTATAACTTGGGTATTTTGGAAAACCCAAGTGTTGACTGGTTTGTCCATCTCGACCCAGAGAGTAAAGCACCCATAAACAGTAGGAGCAAACAGAACTGCAGAAAGGATATATATCAACAGCTTCATGGTTGTTGACCAGTCTTGTCTCTTTTACAGTGCGAGGCGTGAATCCAGCTGCTCTTGCCCTCAAGCTTCAGGGCTGTTGGAGTGGTCAGAATCACGGTGTAAGGACCCTCGAATCTGGGTTGGAGGCAGTCTTTCCTCACAAACTTTTTCACATACACCCGGTCACCAGGCGAGAAGTTGTGCACCGTGTCACCTGTGGATTCTGGGAGAGAAGCAGACACTGTAGAGTGGGTGTTAGTCAACTCTTTAGACAAAGCAATTACAAATTTAACTACTTTATCATTAGTTTCAGATAGTTCCTGGGGCCTGATATCTCCTATCTTGGGAGGGGCCCCAAACAGAATCTCATGAGGAGTCAACCCATGTTTGGCCTGTGGAGTGTGCCTAATGTGATACAGCACTATGGGTAGGAGGTCAGGCCAGGGGAGGGGTGGTCTTGGGTCATTTTCAGAAGTTGGGTTTTGATTGTGGAGTTCATTCTCTCCACTTTGCCTGAGCTGGCTGGGTGGTAGGGGGTGTGGAGGCCTAAGTCTGTTCCCAGCATGGCCCAGAGTTCCTTGTAGACGTTTGCAGTGAAGGCTGGTCCTTGATCTGACTCTATCATTTCAGGAATTCCAAACCTGCAGGCAATTTCAGTGATCAGCTTCTTTGCTGTGGTTTTTGCAGTTATGTTGGTGACTGGGTAGGCTTCTGGCCAGGCAGAGAACATGTCCACTGCCACAAGGACATATTCATATTTTCCAGCTTTGGGCATCTGGATATGGTCCACTTGTATCCTCTGCCAAGGGTAATCTGCTTTGGCCAAATGTTGAAGAGGGACATGTTCAGTGGCCGTTGGGTTACATGTGGCACAAACAGAGCAAGATCTTGAATAGGCTGACACAGCAGAGGAAATTCCAGGTGCATAGTACAGTTTCTGAATGCAGGCTATGGCTTGATTCTTTCCTCTGTGAGTGGGTACATGAGCCCACGCAGCCACAGCTGGGTACATGCGCTTGGGCAAGCAGGGTCTTCCGTTGACCTTATAGAGTGGAGGATATGGACCAGATTCTGTGGCCCCTGCTGCCTTCCATTGTTTCACTTCCTCAATAGGGGTCTTCCGTTGCTCTTCCCATAGCTTTCCCTCTGGCGTTCTTGGGAGCTGTTGTCCTGGGAGCTGTTGTAAGATGGTCAGATCCGAATGCGCTATTTCATCAGCTTCAATCATTCGTTTCTTTTTCTTTGCCCTGTAGGCCTGATCAGCCTGTTCCTTGGCCTTTGCTCTGGTAAGGTAAGCCATCACCACTGGTTGTAAGGTTTTCTCTGATTCTTCCATCTTTTCCTGCCACTTTGGTGACACATTCTGCATTGCTGCAGCTTTGGCAGCTTGATCTGCCAGGTTATTTCCTCTGGCTTCTCTTGAATCCACTTTTCCATGAGCTTTGACTTTGACAACAGCAATCTGAGAGGGTTTTTCCAGGGCCTCCATCAACATCTTGATCCATACAGCGTGTTTTACTGGTGTCCCCGCAGCCGTGATGAATCCTCTAGTTTTCCACAGGAATCCAAAGTCATTGGAGATACCATGTGCATATCTTGAGTCTGTGTAGACATTGACTGTTGTTCCTGTCGCCAAATGACAGGCTTCTATCAAGGCCACAAGTTCAGCTTCTTGTGCTGACATGCGAGGTGGTAGGGCTTCAGCCATGAGGACCTCTGTCTCTGTGGTAACAGCGTATCCTGTGTGAAACTTGCCTTGAGTATCCGCAAAAAGGGAGCCATCCGTCCATAGATGTAGAGCGGGGTCTGGAAGTGGATGAGACACCATATTCTCTGGTGCTGAGGTTTCCAATCGCAAAACCTCCAGACAATTATGAGGACTAATATGGGATAGTTCCTCTTCTTCTGGGTGGATTACTTCTCCTTCTCCCCCCTCAGAAGGTGGAAGCAAAGTGGCAGGATTAATAGTGGTGCATCTTTTGAAGGTGATGTTTGATGGGAGCAGTAGTGAGCATTGAAGACGGAGGTGCCTTTGCTGTGAGAGATGTCTGGGAGAGGTTTGCTGCAGTACTACCGAGAGATCATGGCCCGCTTGAATAGTCAAATCATGTCCAAGGACGACGTCAGCAGACTTGTCCAGAAGAATGTGAGCAGCATGGACCGCCTTGAGACACGTAGGAGACGTGCGAGCCATAGGGTCCAAACGGGCTGAGTAATAGCCTAGAGACCAGTACTTGTCATCACGGCGTTGGGCTAAAACTCCAGAAGCGTGTCCCCCGGATTCAGACACGAAGAGGTGGAAGGGTTGAGTGTAATCCGGGATGCCTAAGGCAGGAGCAGAGATGACACTCTCCTTCAGTTGATAGAAGCACTGCCTCTGTTGTTCATAGACATCTGGATCCGGGGCATTCCACCAATCTGGACCTCCATTCTTGAGACAGTCATACAGGGGCTGCATGAGTCTGGAGGCATCAGGAATCCACTGTCTGCAGTAGGTGATGAGCCCAAGAATGGTCTGCATGGCAATGTAAGTCTCTGGGTAGCCTATCTCTCGGATAGCCTGCTTCCTCTCCTCTGTGAGATGTCTGGCACCTGTGTGAGATGCAGTGTCCCAAGAAGACAACTTTCACCCAGCACCACTGTACCTTGTCCTTGGAGACTTTGCAGTTAGCGGAATGGAGGAACATCAGGAGGGATATGGATGCTTCTTCCAAGTTATCACGAGTTCCACACAAGAGGAGGTCATCCACATACTGTAGAAGGGTGACCTGTGGATTTTCTTGGATCCATGGTTCCAGGACCATCTTCATGGCCTGGGTAAACTGGTTAGGCGAGTTTTGGGCTCCTTGAGGGGTCCTGGTCCATGTGAGCTGTGACCCCTGGAAGGTAAAGGCGAAAAGGAACCAAGAGTCTTCGTGTAAAGGCACACTGAAGAAGGCATTTGCCAGATCAATGACAGTGAACATTGTAGCAGATGTTGGCACCAGAGACAACAGGGTGTTAGGATTCGGCACCACAGGTGTTTCCAGAATAGTTGCTGCATTGACTGCTCTGAGATCCTGCACCAGCCGGTACTTTGGAGGTTCTCCTGGAGCTGTCTTCTTCTAGACTGGGAACAGAGGTGTGTTGCAGGGCGATACACATCTTATCAGAACTCCAGACTTCAGAAGAGAAGAAATTTGTGCACCCAAGCTGTGTTCTTGTGCTGCTTTGAGAGGGTATTGGGGCAAACGTGGATATTGATGGCCAGGTTTTAGGTGCACCTTGACTGGTGGCACTTGCAGTAATCCCACATCTTCAGGACCATTAGACCACAAAGAAGCTGGAAACAGGGAAGTATCCAAGAGCGGTTCGAAGACTTCAGGCAATAACCAGAGAGGTGGTTGTATAGTCATCATCATCAGAGGAAATGCTTTCAGGACACACCTGTCTTCAACCCCTTGCTGGGAATTGGGGTCTTGGAGGCAAAGTTCCATACCTTGTTCTCCAAAGGTGATTGTAGCTTTCATCCTTTCCAACAGGTCAGCTCCAAGTAGATTAATAGGGCAGGTTTCAGAGACTAGGAATTTAGTCAATACTCCAGTGAAGGGTCCTGCAGACACTGGGACAGTAAGAGGAGAGGGGTCCTTTGGCCTTCAACTCCAACACAGGTAAGAGTTTCAGAGGACAGAGATACTGATGAAGGAAGCTGTGTAGAAGAGATGACAGAAGTGGCCGCCCCAATGTCCACTAAGAACTTCAAAGGTTGATGGTCCACCTGTAGGGTGACTGTCCCACAAGCTGCAGATGGATGCGCAGCTGGGAAGGTGGACACTGGTTGGCCTTCCCGTCAGTAGCGTGGGGGAGGCCTCTCATTATAATCTTGGCGTCTGTTGTCATAGCTGTCCCTAGGGCTGGGGCCATTCCTGTGATTCCCACGGCGTGGACAGTCTCTAAGAATATGATTTGGGCTGCCACACTCCCAGCACAATACACGTCCTTCAGGGTCACGAGTTGGTCTCCTTCCGCATTGGTTGGATCCTCTGTCGTGCTCATGTTCTTGTCTTCTTGGTGGGGGTGGAGAATCTGCTCCACTACCTCTGACCATCACCCACTTTATCCCTGGCTGGTTGTTGATGGGTGGTACATTTTCCTGACCTTGGTAGACCATGGTGGGGGTGGAAGTAGCCTTCTCTTTAGCTTCAGCATCTTTTTCTTGCTTCTGCTTTGCCTTCTGGAATGCTTTAACGACCGTGGTGGCATCATCAAAGGAAGCAGACCGGATTTCTGGACGGGTACTGAGGACATCTTCCTTGAGTTTATCTTGGAGGCCATCAATAAAGGACTGTACCAACAGGGCGGCCTGAGTTTTTATGTGTGGGCTGTATCCTAGATCCTCAAAATGCATGAGGAGCCGATTGGCATAGGTGTCAACAGACTCTCCTGGTTCCTGTTGGACGTCTTGAATGGACCCTGCTTGGTCAGACAGTCTGTCCTGAGCCCAGGCCTTCAATTGTTTCATGAATTCGAGGCCAGACTGATAGGTGGAGGGTGGGTCTGCCTTGCTAGGGTCCAATGCCTTTTGAATGGTGGGTAGGAATGATTCTTTGGTCTTCACAGAGGTGATGCCTGAAAGGTCGGCCCAGGTAGCCCCGTACACACTGCGGGTGACATCCAGACATCGTACATACTGCATAGGGTGCTTGTCAGGGTCTGGCAATCTGCTGACTATAGACTCCACTTGGGTGGGAGTGAAAGGTTGATACTTGATTTCTCCCAATGGGCCAGGGACAGTACGGGTCGGGGCTTCTGGTGTCTGGCCCTGAGATGAGGCTAATAATGGTGATAGAGGTTGAGCTGGTGGTGGAGGTGGTGGAGGTGGTGGGAGTTGTGCTTGAGGTTGGGGATTACTTTGAACGGGCCCTTGTGGAAGGGTCGGCATAATTGGGGTCATTTGTTGGATGGCCAGAGGCATGGCTTTGTGAACTGCTGGCTCCGCATGCAGACGATTCTGACAGAATCTAGTTCATGATCTATGGTGCGCAACCAATCTTTTAGAGAGGAGACATGCTCCTGCATGCAAGGACCAAGGGGATATCCAAAAGCACCTGAGGATATGAGTGGGATGGACAGAGTGCGTCTAGTCATCACTTGGGGATGGATCCGTCCAGCAAGGGTCAGCACAGAGCGTAGGGTTGATTCCAGTACCATTTGCGACCGTCCGGCATCCCCTGGGTCATAGACTGGACCTACAGCGTGTATCACAACATCAGAAGGGAGATTGCCTGCTCGGGTCACCGCAGCCTGTCCAGGCGGGATGGGGCCATGCACGGATGTGTGGGATATGCAGTCCGCGACCAAGTCCGGTCCTGCAGCTGCTTCGAGAGCACGGGCCAAGCCTCCCAAGTTCTGGAGATTGGAATTGGCAGGGTTTACTATGGCCCCTACTTGATGGGTGAGAACATCCCCGTACCCAATGGACAGTGTGACAGGACATCCATCAGGGCGGACATAATCCTGTGAGTGACAGCGGGTCCAGACCTCATACCCTACTTGTGGTACGGGGGCTAGCAAAGGTCTGGAGGCGGGTGTGGGGTGCGGGGTGGAGGTAGACCATTCAGCCTTCTGGAGTGGAGGAGGAAGGGACCTAGGTATGGGTGGCTCCAGAGTTGCAGGGGGCGGGGAGGGAAACGGAGATGTGGATGGGGGTAGGTCCTGTGGACTGGGAGACCACCCTCTTTGGGGTCCTTGATCATCTGGGTCGATGGCACTCCGTCTCCGGAGTACAACTTGGCGGATGTCCTCCAGGAATTGTGGGGAGCCTATATACTGTGAGGGATCTGGAGCCCCTGACGGAGGAGGTGGAGGGCTCGTGGGAGGAGGCGGTATCCCGCGACCCGCAGTGACCTGCGCTCTTGTGATGACTGGGTAAATAGGAACCGGTGTACCTGGAAGGGCAGGGGCATGTGCCCTTGTTCTATCAATGTCTGTGGGGTTTTCTGGCTGATAGTAGGCCCCTGTTGGCGTTATCAAGGGATATAGGCCTGACTGGGAGCTTCCGGGTGTCCCAAGATGGCTGCCAGAGGAAGTGGGGTGTTGACTGTTTCCGGGTGTCCCAAGATGGCTGTGTGGTGTAGCAAGATGGCCGCTGGAGGAAGGGGAGGGACCATTTACGGGTGTGCCAAGATGGCTGCTGGGTGTAGCAAGATGGGCATTTCCCGGTGGGGTCCAGGGGCGGGGAGCCCCACAAACACGACAGGACTCCGCCCAGGGCGGGTTCTGTTCTCCACACACACGACACACCCACCCTTCCGGTGATTTGGTGTCGGCACCATTATAGGGCGGTGGCTGGGGCGCACTGGGCATAGTGACAGGCATGAGGGGTCTGACGGCCATTTTTGTTACATCAACAAGGTCACATTCTGAACATTTTATGTATCCAAACAAGGGCTTAGCACCTTCTGATCCTCCTGCACCGTCTACCTCTTTCCAGCCCTCAACTTTCAAATCATTTGCTACTCTAAGATGTGCTTGCGCTTGATGCAGGAGTCCCTCATCACTTAACATTCCTTTTCTTTGACTTACAAAATCTTTCCACACTGAAGGCTGAAGTCTCCCTGTACTGGGCAGACCCATCATTTTGTACAAACTCCTCACATTTCTGACAGCCTTCTTGCCTGCCCGTGACTCCACAATCTCACCAACTCCCAAAGCACCACCCTCTAACATGTGGGGTTTTTCTGATTTAAAACATGCGCATCATGATGTTAACAGAGTGCAATGATCTGTCGCGACTCAGACCACCGGCGTCACTTGTAGGTCACCACCCGTCAATACAGAGTCCCCGCTCTATATACTGACAAGACAAAGAGCCCTACTCAATCTGTCCCTTCCCTAACTGTGGATGGTGACTTTACAGCACAGTTCGCCGTGACACTCTCCACAGCACAGAGTCCCTGCTCTATGTGCGGACACCTGGGCTTCTCCTAATGAGACTTCCCGGGTTAGACAAAGAGCCCCTACTCAATTTGTCACTTCTCAGACGAAGAGCCCTGGCTCAATTCGTCACTGACAAGACAGAGAGCCCTCCTCAACCTGTCTTCTTGAGAAATATGATTATGCGCACCCCTACCACAATTTCCTACAAGGTACTAGAAATTTGGACACCTACAAATTGTCACGGGAGGCAAATTATCTAAGACGGAAGTGCTGCACACGAGTACGCGCAGGCACGCGACGTCACTCGCTATGAGGTACAGTGACCGGAGGAGGAGGAAGTGGTGCACACGAGTACGCGCAGGGACGCGACGTCACTCGCTCTGACAGTGCTGGTTCGGGACGTGGCGTAGGATCGCTCACGGTCTCACCACTCGACCGGTCACCCACTCAGACCCAAATAGACAATCACAATAGGACCTCACAGTGACTGAGACACAGGCAAGTGGGACACATATACAGGATATATGATCTCAACTTACCGTGTTCTGGAGGCTGCAGTCCTCGAAGTCAGTCACCGCGGGCACCACCGGATGTCCCTGGACGGGTCTGGCGGGCAGCGAGCCGTTGGCCACGCCCCACGTTGGGCGCCAATTGACGGGGTCAAACGGTTAACTGTGTTTTTGCTAACACCTGCAAGCGTGGGCAAACTGTATATGTCTAGCATCTTCCATCTCTGATTGGTTAGGTCTTTGTTCAAGCAGACTGTAAATGTAACGGCAGGAAATGTAGCCGCGTGGGCTAAATTCTATGTCTATATGATGTTCAGCAGACATGATATTTCATATAAAGTTCAATCGTTATAACACTCCTTGTTGTGGTCTTGTTCTGCCGTTGTAACCTTTCTTCAGAGGAAACAGGTGTAAGCGTTTGGCCGATGCTGGTGTCTTCTTTAGCTCAAGCTTGTTTCTGCACATATCTGATATAATATTCGACAAGGGAAAAGCTTATTGTTTAAAATGGCGGCGATGAAACAAAATGGAAGCGAAGCATACATAAGCATACATATGTATGAAAGCATAACAGTATATGAATATTTACCTTGACACTTTAATGTCATTATGGGACTTTTTCTTGCTTATTAATGGCAAAAAGGTTACAGTAGAAAACACACAAGAAGGTAGACAAGTAAACTTTTAAAGGTTTATTGTGGGTAAAGAAAATTTTTAAAAGAAACAATACATTTATCACACTCTGTCATCCTGCCAGTCAACACTACCTTCTGGAGACACAAAGTATTGAGCAAACTGGTCCCTCATTCTTGAAACCGCGACTGTACTGCGAGTGGTAATGATGCTGTAGTCGTGCAAAGTTGTTTCTTGATTGTGGTCCTCCATAGAAATTGGTTCCTTGGTTAGGACAAAATTATGTAGGACCACGCACGCTTTAACTACATCATCAACAGTCTCGGTCTTCAAGTTAATTGCACTCAAAAGGACACGCCATTTTGCAGTCATAATGCCAAAGGCACACTCCACCATCCGTCTGGCTCTTGTGAGGCGGTAGTTAAATATCCGCTTTGTATGTGTTAATCCTCTGCTGGCGTACGGCTTCAATAGGTGTTCTGACAGCTGGAATGCCTCATCACCTACACAAACGAATGGCATCGGTGGGCCTGAGGTTTGAGGCAGTGGCCTAGGGGGGGAAACTGAAAACTGTTTCCATACAGTTTACGGCCCATGGCAGATAGTTTAAAGTCTTGGGAGTCATTTGACCGTCCATAAGACCCAATGTCCACCGCAATAAACTTGTACTCCGCATTTGCAATAGCCATCAGGACGACTGAGAAATATTGTTTATAGTTAAAGAATTCTGATCCGGTTCCTGAAGGCTTTTGAATGCGGATGTGCTTTCCATCAACGGCGCCCAGGCAATTGGGGAACTGGCAGATGCATAAAAACTGGTCCGCTATTTGAAGCCACCGCTCTGTAGTTGGCTCTGGAATAAATTCTCCAACCAAACTATCCCACAGAGCACGACAAGTGTACTTTATTATCCCGGATAGTGTGGAGATTCCCAGTCGATATTGAAAATAGAGCGATGACAGAGTTTCGCCAGTTGCCAGAAATCTGAAAAAAAAAAAAAAAATTTCAGAAACACAGCATTACATACCAGAACTCAGCTATAACTATTGGAGATACCAAAAATAATAACATCAATGAAAAACACTTTTATAATTAAATTTTGGCCTACTGATATGGTTTCCTAGTTGGGTTGTGATGTTAAATTAATGATAACATTACAAGTGTGCTCAAGCAAACAGATACGATCCATATAGATTACCTTATAGTCACCATGAGACGCTCCGCCGGAGATATCGAGAACCGACAGTAGGTGTCCGATTTTTTTATTTGGTCTCCAACACGCTCCAGCAAATCGTCAAAGTTTTCTTTGTTCATTCGCAGATAGGCAAAAAACTTCTCTGGATTTTGTCGCAGCTCCATGTTCAGTGTGGAATAGACACCACGAGTTAATCTCTGGGCTGTGATGGGGTGGATCCACATACGTCATCGTCTTCGCTGGCGCTGACACATAATGCGCTGCTCCTCAAACTTTCGCTCCTTCTCCAGAACTATAAACCTCAATCGATTCATCTCCGCAGTAAAATCAACAAGATTCCTGAAGATATTGCTGATAATCACATCCATGTTCGCCAATCACTTGCTACTTGCTCTTCTCTCCAACCTGCACTTGCTCCTCTACAACCTGTCAAAGATGGGCTGTAGGAACAGTGTATACAGTTAGGTCCATATATATTTGGACAGAGACAACATTTATCTAATTTTGGTTATAGACATTACCACAATGAATTTTAAGCAAAACAATTCAGATGCAGTTGAAGTTCAGACTTTCAGCTTTCATTTGAGGGTATCCACATTAAAATTGAATGAAGGGTTTAGGAGTTTCAGCTCCTTAACATGTGCCACCCTGTTTTTAAAGGGACCAAAAGTAATTGGACAATTGACTCCAAGGCTATTTCATGGACAGGTGTGGGCAATCCCTTCGTTATGTCATTCTCAATTAAGCATATAAAAGGGCTGGAGTTGATTTGAGGTGTGGTGTTTGCATTTGGAAGGTTTTGCTGTGAAGGAAACATGCTGTCAAAGGAGCCCTCCATGCAGGTGAAACAAGCCATCCTTAAGCTGCAAAAACAGAAAAAACCCATCCGAGAAATTGTTACAACATTAGGAGTGGCAAAATCTACAGTTTGGTACATTCTGAGAAAGAAAGAAAGCACTGGTGAACTCATCAATGCAAAAAGACCTGGGCGCCCACGGAAGACAATAGTGGTGGATGATCGCAGAATACTCTCCATGGTGAAGAGAAACCCCTTCACAACAGCCAACCAAGTGAACAACACTCTCCAGGAGGTAGGCGTATCAATATCCAAATCTACCATAAAGAGAAGACTGCATGAAAGTAAATACAGAGGGTTCACTGCACGGTGCAAGTGTCATGTGTGCATCGCCACGAAGATCGTCGCGGTTGCACATTCTGACTTCTCACAGCTGAGTTGCTGTTTCTTTGTGTTTGGCAGTTAGGGAGTTAATTCTGTCTGTGCTCAGTTCTGGGACTGGGTGCAGTTTCTCCCGGCTGCAATTAATTATTTGTTGATTGGTTTCCTTTAAATCTCTGGTTGTCTGTTTGGGAGTTGCCAGTGAAATTCTTCATGCAGACCACAGATAGGATTGTATCTGTATAGACTTAAGTTAAAGAGCTCCTTAGTTGTTTTAAGCTCACCTTGCTTAGAGTTTAATATCCCAGATCATTTATGTTCCTTCTGTGTTTGAGTGTGTATGCAAGTCTGTGTTTTCTCCAGTCTGTCTTATATTTCTAATCTGTGTATTTAGCAGAGATCAGCCCATATCCCTTTGGTGGTAATCAGAATCCTTCTTAGGACTGATTACAGGGTTCAGGGACTGATAGGAGACAGGGTTAGGCTGGAGACTTGGACCTCTGAACCATTATCAGTACCTCCAAGGTGAGGGATTAGTTAGGACCCCAGTTTAGGGTCAGGTTAGACCCCCTGTCCTCTTCTTTCCTGTGACAGTGTATCAAGTCCTCAAGATTAATCCTGAGTTCAACGGATATCGTGTCAGGTAAATCTATTCTATATTTACATGCTGATGTTGCTAATCTATATGTTGTATAGAGTGTTGTTCTTTTAAGAATAGTTTACTGACATCGTACACATATCATAAGACCGCGTGACATTTTCACTGGCCAATAAAATTATTCCCAGTTGCCATGGATCCAGTAGGCCAGCTGGCTCTGCAGTTGCAGGGATTATCCATGGAGCTGACGGACATTAAGTCCAAAGTTTTGTCTCCCCTGGAGCAAACCAGAGTTGAACCTAAGGTTGCTCTCCCGGACAGGTTCACTGGTGGGCGAGACAAATTTTTTACCTTCAGGGAAGCATGTAAATTGTATTTTCGGCTTCGGCCTCGATCATCAGGGAGTGAAGAGCAGAGAGTGGGAATTGTTATCTCGCTCCTACAAGGGGACCCTCAATCCTGGGCATTTTCCCTTCCTCCGGGATCCCCGGCTCTACAGTCAGTAGATCGATTTTTTACTGCCCTGGGTTTGGTATATGATGACCCAGATCGGGTCTCTCTTGCTGAGACAAAATTACGTAAGATACAGCAGGGAGATCGTCCGGCGGAGGAATTTGCTTCTGAGTTTCGTAGATGGGCCACGGATACTCAGTGGAATGACCCAGCTCTTAGGAGTCAGTTTTGTCATGGGCTTTCTGACAAATTAAAGGACGTTTTGGCTCAGTATGATTCTCCTCCATCACTGGAGGCTGCTATGGCCCTGGCTATCCGTACTGATAGACGGCTCCGGGAGAGGTGCGAGGTAACTCCGCCCCCTGTTGTTACTCCACCTACTACTAAAGTCCCTTATGTTGAGGTTCCCCTTGTCTGTTCGGAGGAGCCTATGCAGTTGGGAGGGACATCATTTCGTAGGAGGGGATTGGCGGTACGCCGCAGGACTAGAAGGTTGTTTCTTCTGCGGGAAAAGAGGACATTTTGTTGGGGGATGTCCGTCCCGTGCCTTGTTGAGCAAGAAGTCGCCGGAAAACTGTTAATCCCAGGTTGTGTGGTGGACGACAACCTGGGAGTATGTATTTCGTCCGCTAGTTCTTCTCAGTTCCTTGTACCAGTGGAGGTGGTGGTTGGTACGAGAGTGGAGAGATTTTCTGTTCTTCTTGATAGTGGTTCCGGGGCTAATCTGGTTGACGCTCAGTTTGCTCAGGCTCAAGGTATGCATCTGAGTGTATTGGTCAAACCGATCCCTATATTCTCCATTGACGCCAGGCCTCTCGGCCAAGGTAGCTTTGTTCATGAGGTTCATAACATTGACCTTCGGGTAGGGGCAATACATAGGGAACAATTATCTTGTTATGTGTTGGAGGGTCTACCTACTCCTATTGTGTTGGGACTTCCTTGGTTGGTTAAACATAACCCTGTGATTAATTGGCAGTCCAGAGAGATAAGCCAATGGGGTGAGTTTTGCAAAAGTAACTGCATGAACACAGTCATCAGTGCGGTCGTGCCTAGTACTTTGCCTCCTTTTTTGGAGGACTTTGGGGATGTGTTCTCTGAGGAGGGGTGTCAGGAGTTGCCTCCTCATCGTGTGTATGACTGCTCTATTAATTTACTTCCTGATGCTAAGTTACCTAAAGCTAGGTTATATAACCTTTCTGGTCCTGAGAGGCAGGCTATGAAAGATTATATTTGGAAAGTCTGGCTAAAGGGCATATTAGACCTTCATCTTCCCCAGTGGCCGCGGGGTTCTTCTTTGTGAAGAAGAAAGATGGAGGCCTACGCCCTTGCTTGGATTTCCGCGAACTTAATCGGATTACTGTTCGAGATCCGTATCCACGCCCTCTGATTCCTGATCTCTTCAATCAAATTGTTGGCGCCAAATGGTTCTCTAAATTGGATCTCAGGGGGGCGTATAATCTGATTAGGATAAAAGAGGGGGATGAGTGGAAAACGGCGTTTAACACGCCGGAGGGACATTATGAGAACCTTGTCATGCCTTTTGGTCTGACTACTGCACCAGCAGTATTCCAACATTTTGTTAATGACATTTTTCGTCATCTGGTGGGGCTGTTTGTGGTCGTATATTTGGATGACATTTTAATTTACTCGCCAGATCTTGTGTCTCACCAGGAGCATGTGAGACAGGTGTTGCAGATCTTGCGAGACAATAAACTTACGCCAAACTGGAAAAGTGTGTATTCGCCGTACAGGAACTTCAGTTTTTGGGTTTCTTGGTGTCAGCCTCCGGTTTCCGTATGGACCCTGAAAAGGTGAGAGCAGTGCTTGAATGGGATCAGCCAGAGGATCTTAAGGCTCTGCAGCGTTTTCTGGGGTTTGCTAACTACTACCGGAAATTTATTTGTAATTTCTCATCTGTTGTCAAACCTCTCACTGACATGACAAGAAAAGGGACGGATTTTTCTAAATGGTCGGACAAAGCTTGCCAAGCTTTTTCCTCTTTGAAAAAATGTTTTGCTTCGGCACCCGTTCTCATCCAACCAGATGCATCACAGCCGTTCGTTGTGGAGGTGGACGCGTCTGACGTAGGGGTGGGTGCAATATTGTCCCAGGGTCCGTCCCCTGGTAAATGGCATCCGTGCGCTTTCTTTTCTAAGAAATTGTCGTCCACCGAAAGGAATTATGATATCGGCAATAGGGAACTTTTGGCCATTAAGTTGGCTTTTGAAGAATGGCGTCACTTTTTGGAGGGGGCAGTCCACCCGGTCACCGTCATTACTGATCACAAGAACCTGCTGTATTTGGAATCTGCTAAGCGTCTGAATTCCAGACAAGCTCGATGGTCGTTGTTTTTTACCAGGTTTAATTTTGTTGTCACTTATCGCCCTGGATCTAAGAATGTTAAGGCGGATGCCTTGTCTCGCAGTTTCCCAGGGGCTGGGAAAATGGATGACCCGATTCCTATCCTTCAGGAGGGGGTGGTAGTGTCGGCTGTATGTTCTGAGCTTGAGGAGGAGGTATTAGAGGTTCAGGGGGACGCCCCTGCAGGACCTCCAGGGAGACTGTTTGTCCCAAATCAGTTGAGACAAAAGATTATTGAGGCACATCATAATTCTGCTTTAGCAGGACATCCAGGGAGTAAGGCTACTTTAGATCTCCTTTCTCGCCGGTTTTGGTGGCCTAACGTTAATAAAGATGTTTTAACTTTTGTCGCGTCCTGTGGGGTTTGTGCTCGCTCTAAGACCCCTCATACCCGTCCGTCTGGGACCCTCTTACCCTTGAAACTTCCGGAGCGTCCATGGACTCATTTGTCTATGGACTTCATCACGGACCTTCCTCAGTCGTCAGGGAAGACTGTCATACTGGTGGTTGTTGACAGGTTCAGTAAGATGGCACATTTCATTGCTCTTCCTGCCCTCCCTAATGCTAAAACTCTGGCGCAGGTGTTCATTGGGGAGATTGTGAGACTTCATGGGTTGCCTTCTGATGTGGTGTCAGATAGGGGGTCTCAGTTTGTGTCCAAGTTTTGGAGGGCATTTTGTTTACGTCGGGGGATGCAATTGTCATTTTCCTCGGCTTTTCATCCGCAGTCCAATGGTCAGACAGAGCGTCTGAATCAAAGCCTAGAGACTTATCTTCGGTGTTTTGTCTCAGAGAACCAGGAGGACTGGTCTTCTTTCTTGCCTCTGGCAGAGTTCGCTCTTAACAACAGGCGGAGCGAGTCCACTGGTAAATCCCCGTTTTTTGGGGCATATGGTTTTCATCCCCAGTTTTGTACTTTCAATGGGGGGGGCCCTTCTGGGGTTCCTGAGGAGGAGCGTTTCTCGTCGTCACTTGCTTCAGTGTGGAGAGGTGTATTGAATAATTTGAGTGCTATGGGGAACCGTTATAAACGTATGGCTGATAGGAGGAGAGTTTCTGGTCCAGATCTTAATGTGAACGATCTGGTATGGTTGTCTACCAGGAATATAAAACTTTAAAGTTCCCTCCTGGAAGCTGGGCCCCAGATTCATCGGGCCGTACAGGATCAGTTCCATAATTAATCCTGTGGCATTTCGTCTGGACCTCCCTCCTACGTTTAAAATTCATAATGTGTTCCACAATCATTACTTAAGAGATACGTGGCACCAGTCATACCATCACCTCTACCTCCTCCTCCAGTGGTGGTCAATGGTAACTTGGAGTTTCAAGTGTCAAAGATCATTGACTCACGTCTGAATCCCGGTCCCTTCAGTACTTGGTGCATTGGAAGGGGTATGGTCCAGAGGAGAGGACGTGGGTTCCTGCGTCTGACATTAACGCAGATCGTTTGGTGCGGACCTTCCACAGAACTCACCCGGGCAAACCTGGCCCTGAGGGTCCGGAGGCCCCTCGTAGAAGGGGGGGTACTGTCATGTGTGCATCGCCACGAAGATCGTCGCGGTTGCACATTCTGACTTCTCACAGCTGAGTTGCTGTTTCTTTGTGTTTGGCAGTTAGGGAGTTAATTCTGTCTGTGCTCAGTTCTGGGACTGGGTGCAGTTTCTCCCGGCTGCAATTAATTATTTGTTGATTGGTTTCCTTTAAATCTCTGGTTGTCTGTTTGGGAGTTGCCAGTGAAATTCTTATGCAGACCACAGATAGGATTGTATCTGTATAGACTTAAGTTAAAGAGCTCCTTAGTTGTTTTAAGCTCACCTTGCTTAGAGTTTAATATCCCAGATCATTTATGTTCCTTCTGTGTTTGAGTGTGTATGCAAGTCTGTGTTTTCTCCAGTCTGTCTTATATTTCTAATCTGTGTATTTAGCAGAGATCAGCCCATATCCCTTTGGTGGTAATCAGAATCCTTCTTAGGACTGATTACAGGGTTCAGGGACTGATAGGAGACAGGGTTAGGCTGGAGACTTGGACCTCTGAACCATTATCAGTACCTCCAAGGTGAGGGATTAGTTAGGACCCCAGTTTAGGGTCAGGTTAGACCCCCTGTCCTCTTCTTTCCTGTGACAGTGTATCAAGTCCTCAAGATTAATCCTGAGTTCAACGGATATCGTGTCAGGTAAATCTATTCTATATTTACATGCTGATGTTGCTAATCTGTATGTTGTATAGAGTGTTGTTCTTTTAAGAATAGTTTACTGACATCGTACACATATCATAAGACCGCGTGACAGCAAGCCACTCATAAGCATGAAGAATAAAAAGGCTAGGCTGGACTTTGTTAAAAAACATCTAAAAAAGCCAGCACAGTTCTGGAAGAACATTCTTTGGACACATGAAACCAAGATCAACCTCTACTAGAATGATGGAAAGAGAAAAGTATGGCAAAGGCGTGGTACAGCTCATGATCCAAAGCATACCACATCATCTGTAAAACATGGCGGAGGCAGTGTGATGGCTTGGGCATGCATGGCTGCCAGTGGCACTGGGTCACTAGTGTTTATTGATGATCTGACACAGGGCAGAAGCAGCCGAATGAATTCAGAGGTATTCAGAGCCATACTGTGTGCTCAGATCCAGCCAAATGCAGCCAAACTGATTGGTCGTCATTTCATACTACAGATGGACAATGACCCAAAACATAAAGCCAAAGCAACCCAGGAGTTTATTAAAGCAAAGAAGTGGAATATTCTTGAATGGCAAGGTCAGTCACCTGATCTCAACCCAATTGAGCATGCATTTCACTTGTTAAAGACTAAACTTCAGACAGAAAGGCCCACAAACAAACAGCAACTGAAAACCACTGCAGTGAAGGCCTGGCAGAGCATCAAAAAGGAGGAAACACAGCGTCTGGTGATGTCCATGAGTTCAAGACTTCAGGCAGTCATTGCCAACAAAGGGTTTTCAACCAAGTACTAGAAACGATCATTTTATTTACAATTGTCTAATCTGTCCAATTACTTTTGGTCCCTTTAAAAACAGGGTGTCACATGTTAAGGAGCTGAAACTCCTAAACCCTTCATCCAATTTTAATGTGGATACCCTCAAATGAAAGCTGAAAGTCTGAACTTCAACTACATCTGAATTGTTTTGTTTAAAATTCATTGTGGTAATGTCTATAACCAAAATTAGATAAATGTTGTCTCTGTCCAAATACATATGGACCTAACTGTATATAGGATTACAGTAGCCAATCATGTTTGGAACCCAAAAAAGGGCGTTTTTTAAAAACCGGATCCGGCGCATTACGGCGTCAACGGATGCAAAACCGGATACACCGGATGAGACGGATCCGGTTTTTGAATGGATCCGTAAAACGGATCCAGAGAAGAACCGGATGCGGCGCATCCGGTTTTCATACTGGATGCCGGATGCGGCGCTGCGGCAAAATGCCGGGGGCGCCGTCAGGCGCACAACGGATGCGTGAAAGAGGCCTAAAAAAGTTAAAAAAAAATAGAATGTGTAAACATATTTTAAAAAAATCCCTAAATAAAGAAAAAATAAATATTTTTCCAATGATTACATTTATTTATGTAAATAAAAAAAATAAAAGTACACATTTGGTATCGCCACGTCCATAACGACCCGCTCTATAAAACTATCCCACTTGTTAACCCCTTCAGTGAACATCGTAAAAAAAAAAACAAGGTAAAAAACAATGCTTTATCATCATAGCGCCAAACAAAAAGTGCAATAAAACGAGGTAAAAAAGATGGATGTAAATAAACATGGTACCACTGAAAACGTCATCTTGTCCTGCAAAAAACAAGCCCCATACAGCTCCATCAGCAGAAAAATAAAAAATTTATAGCTCTCAGAATAAAGTGATGCAAAAATATTTTTTTTTTCTATAAAATAGTTTTTATGTAAAAGCGCCAAAACATAAAAAATTATAACTGTGGTATCACTGTAATCATACTGACCCGAAGAATCTTAAAGCTGTCTTACCAATTTTACCACACGCGGAGCGATACAAAAAAACAAACAAAACGCAATTCCTGAATTGCTGGTTTTTGTTCATTCTGTCTCCCAAAAATCAGAAAAAAGTGAACAAAAAGTGTCATGTGCCCGAAAATGGTACCAATAGAAACGTTAGCTCGTCCCGCAAGAAACAAGCCCTAACATGACTCTGTCAACCAAAATATGGAAAAATTATAGCTCTCGAAATATGGTGACGCAAAAACTAGTTTTCGCACTATAAAGCGTCTTTTAGGCTACTTTCACACTAGCGTTGGGCAGGGCTGCGGAGGGCTACGTATTTCCACCGTCAAGCCCCGCCCACTGCCGCACCTCTTCCTTTCAGCGCCGTCTACCTCTGCATGCATCCTGTGTACCCTATCCTTAACATTGGGTACGCAGGCCATGCGGGTGTATGCGGATGCCTCCGCATGCGTCGTTTAGACGCTACGCCGAACTGCGTCGAACATGTTGCATTTTGTTGTGGTCGCTGTTATGTTACGGTAGCTGAGGAGTGCAGGTAAAAAAGGAAATACACCAGAGCAGTTGGAATCTATGAGATTGCAGTACCCTGACTAACCACCGCAACTAGAGGCAGCCGTGGAGCGTTCCTACGATGGTCCTAGACGCCTCGTCACAGCCTGAGAAACTAACTACACCTAAAGATAGAAATAGGAAAGCTATCTGCCCCGGAGCAGAACCCCAAAGATAATAGAAAGCCTCCAAACATGTAATGGCGGTTAGACAAGAGGAAATACTGACACAGAAAGAAAATAGTATGAGCAAACGCTGGGGCCCAAACTATCTAAATAGAAAAGGACAGGAAGGGTACTTACTGCAATCCCAGAAAACCTGAAAAACACCAACTCTACTAATTTCAAAATCACCTGAGATCACACGACCTCTACCACCTAAATTAGTTCTCTGGTGTAACAAAAACAGCAGCCACTGAAAAAACTGCAAAAAGCAAAAGTACAAAACACAGTGGCTGGACTAAACTGAGAGGGCAAAAGCCCCGGAGGGGACCCAGAAGGCCCCCACAGAAGTGCAGGACAAAATGCAAAAATATAGCAAAAACACAAAATAAGAAATTGTCTTATCTGATAGCAGGAGATGCAGACACGACACAGCAGGCTACAAGGGAAACTGGAAAGAAGGATTCAGACCAGAACAATTGATCACCGGCAACCCTGATGGGAAAATGATTCCCTTAAATAAGACCAATCAGTAACACCTGATTCCCAATCCTCACTAGTACCGCTAGTAACCACCAGAGGGAGCCTCTGCTCAGAACTCATCTCAAACCCATTCACAACAGTACCCCCCCCTTGAGGAGGGGTCACCGAACCCTCATTTGAGCAACCAGGTCGGTCAGGATGAGTTCTATGATACGCACGGATAAGTCTCCTAGCATGGATGTCCGAAGCAAACACCCAAGAATTATCTTCCTGACCATAACCTCTCCATTTAACCAAATACTGGAGTCTTCGTCTAGAAAAACGAGAATCCAATATTTTCTCAACCACATACTCCAGATTGCCCTCAACCAAAACAGGGTCAGGAGGCACAGCAGCAGGAACCACTGGCTCAACAAACCTCTTCAACAAGGACTTGTGGAACACGTTATGGATCTTAAATGTCCCTGGAAGAAGCAAACGAAAAGAAACAGGATTAATAATCTCCATGATCTTATAAGGTCCAATGAACCTAGGCTTAAATTTAGGAGATGCTACTCTCATAGGAATATTCTTTGAGGACAACCAGACCAAGTCCCCCACTTTAAACCGAGGACCATCAGTCCTATGCCGGTTAGCAAACCGCTGGGCCTTCTCCTGAGAGAGGGACAACCTCCCCACTACCTGGTCCCAAATCTGCTGCATACGCTCAACAACAGAGTCAACACCTGGACAGACAGAAGCCTCCGTCTGTCCTGAAGAAAATCGAGGGTGAAACCCAGAATTACAGAAAAACGGAGACATCAAAGTGGCAGAGCTAGCCCTATTATTAAGAGCAAACTCAGCCAAAGGCAAAAAAGAGACCCAGTCATCCTGATCAGCAGACACAAAGCATCTTAGATAAGTCTCCAATGTCTGGTTTGTTCTCTCAGTTTGACCATTGGTCTGAGGATGAAATGCCGAGGAGAAAGACAATTGAACACCCAGTTTAGAACAAAAAGTCCTCCAAAATCTGGAAACAAACTGGACTCCTCTGTCAGACACAATGTTCTCAGGAATGCCGTGTAAACGAACCACGTGCTGAAGGAACAACGGCACCAATTCAGAGGAGGAAGGCAACTTAGGTAATGGCACAAGATGTATCATTTTGGAAAACCTATCACAAATTACCCAGATGGTGGTCATTCTCTGAGAAACAGGAAGATCGGAAATGAAATCCATAGAGATATGGGTCCATGGTCTCTTGGGCACAGGCAATGGCATCAACAAACCACTAGAGCGAGAGCAAGGCTTGGAGCGAGAGCAAGTCCCGCAGGACTGCACAAATTCCCTGACATCGCGAGACAAGGTAGGCCACCAAAAGGACCGACTAACCAAGTCTCTGGTACCAAAAATTCCGGGATGCCCAGCCAATGCGGAACAATGAATCTCAGACATCACACTCTTTTTCCATTGGTCCGGGACAAACAATTTTCCAACAGGGCAGCGCTCGGGCCTATCCTCCTGACACCCCTCCAGAGCAAGTCTCAAATTAGGCGAGATGGCGGAAAGAACTACACCCTCCTTCAAATAACAGAGGGATCAGATAGCTCAGGAGAGTCCGCAAGGAAACTCCTCGAGAGGGCATCCGCCTTAACATTCTTAGTGCCAGGAAGAAAGGAAACCACAAAATTAAAACGTGTGAAAAACAAGGCCCACCTGGCCTGTCTAGGATTGAGTCGCTTGGCAGATTCCAGATAGACCAGATTCTTATGGTCCGTAAGGACCACCACCTGATGTTTGGCTCCCTCCAGCCAATGTCTCCACTCTTCAAAAGCCCACTTCATGGCCAATAACTCCCGATTACCCACGTCATAATTACGTTCAGTAGGAGAAAATTTTCGAGAGAAAAAGGCACAAGGGTTACTTTTAGAGGTCTCTGGATCTTTTTGGGACAAAACGGCACCTGCCCCAATTTCAGAGGCATCAACCTCCACCTGAAATGGCAGAGAAACATCAGGCTGCCGTAGAACAGGAGCAGAAGTGAATCTCTGCTTAAGTTCCTGAAACGCAGAGACTGCCTCAGGAGGCCAATTCACCACATCAGAACCCTTTCTGGTCAAATCAGTTAATGGTTTAACAATAACAGAGAAATTACCAATAAATTTACGATAAAAATTGGCAAAACCCAAAAATCTCTGAAGAGCCTTTAATGAAGTAGGTTGGACCCAATCACAGATGGCCTGAACCTTGACCGGGTCCATTTCAATAACAGATGGGGACAAAATGAATCCCAGAAATGAGATCTTCTGTACGCCAAAAAGACACTTTGATCCCTTCACATACAGAGCATTCTCTCTCAAAATCTGGAATACAGTTCGAACATGTTTCACATGAGAGTCCCAGTCATTAGAAAAAATCAAGATATCATCCAAATAAACAATCAGAAACTTGTCCACAAAATCCCTGAAAATGTCATTCATGAAGGACTGGAAGACGGAAGGAGCATTAGTGAGCCCAAAGGGCATCACAAGGTACTCAAAATGCCCTTCAGGGGTGTTAAATGCCGTCTTCCATTCATCCCCGTGCTTAATGCGAATAAGGTTATACGCCCCCCTGAGGTCAAGCTTGGTAAACCAAGTAGCGTTTTTCACCCTGGAAAACAGGTCAGAAATCAAGGGTAACGGGTATTGATATTTCACAGTAATATTGTTCAAGAGACGATAATCAATACACGGCCTTAATGAACCATCTTTTTTGGCCACAAAGAAAAAACCGGCACCTAAGGGTGAAGAGGATGGTCTGATATGACCCTTCTCCAATGATTCCTTGATATAAGACCGCATAGCGTCATGTTCAGGTACAGACAAGTTAAAAAGGCGACCCTTAGGGAATTTACTACCTGGCACTAATTCAATAGCGCAGTCATAGCTCCTATGGGGAGGTAAGGATGCAGATTTACTTTCGCTAAACACATCAGAAAAATCAAACAAAAAGTCAGGAACATCCTCAGCCTGGGGGGAGGCAGAAAAAACAGGAGTGTTGGTATTAACACATTGGCAGCCCCAACTGGTTACAGACACAGATTTCCAATCCAAAACAGGATTATGAGACTGTAACCAAGGGAAACCCAGCACGATAATGTCATGCAGATTATATAGAACCAAAAATTTGCAGCACTCCTGGTGATCAGGTTCAACCCTCATTATCACCTGAGTAGAAAACTGGGGTTTATTCTCAGCCAAAGGGGTAGAATCGATCCCCAGTAGGGGAATAGACTTCTGTAGGGGTATCAAGGGAAATCCACAACGTTTAGCAAAATCATAATCCATCAGGTTAATAGCTGCTCCAGAATCAACGAAAGCCTGAGCAGAAAATGAGGACAGAGAGCATATCAGAGTGACAGTTAATAAAAACTTAGTCTGAACACCACCCAAGACAACTGAGCGTGCAAAACGTCTTCCCCGCTTAGGGCAGACTGAAATAGCATGAGAGGCATCACCACAGTAGAAACATAACCCATTGCGCTTTCGAAACTCATGACGCTGTGCCCCAGACACCATTCCATCACACTGCATGGGCTCAGCAGCTGGCTCACAAGGCAACACCACTCCACGCATACTTCTCCGCTCACGCAAACGTCTGTCAATTTGAATCGCTAATGACATAGAATCATTGAGACCAGAGGGGACAGGGAATCCCACCATAACATCCTTTACATTATCCGACAGACCCTTCCGGAAAAGGGCCGCCAAAGCGTCGTCATTCCATTTGGTCAGGACTGCCCACCTACGGAATCTCTGACAGTATAACTCAGCGTCATCAAGCCCCTGATTTAATGCCAACAAGGCTTTTTCAGCTTGATCAGTGACATTAGGCTCATCGTACAATAACCCCAAAGCCTGAAAAAATGCATCAACATCACTCAAAACAGGATCCCCAGGTGTGAGGGAAAAAGCCCAATCCTGAGGATCGCCGCGCAGGAGAGAGATGACAATTTGAACCTGCTGCGCTGCGTTTCCTGAGGACTTAGATTTTAAGGCAAGAAACAATTTACAATTATTTTTGAAATTCTGAAACTTAGCTCGATCCCCTGAAAACAAATCTGGCATGGGGATCCTAGGTTCCACAACAGGCAACCTAGCAAGATATGCAGCAATACTCCGAACCTCAGTGGCAAGCTGATCCACACGGCCAGACAACTGTGCAAACTCCATTGGGAGAAAAGATCCTCCCCAGCACCCAGAGATACAGAGGGAAAAAAAAAAAAAAAAAAATGCAACAAACAGAAAAATATCTCTGACAACTTTTCTTCCTTCAAAATATTTTTTCCCTTCTGTGAGTACCATACAATTTTTGTGGCCGGTGATACTGTTATGTTACGGTAGCTGAGGAGTGCAGGTAAAAAAGGAAATACACCAGAGCAGTTGGAATCTATGAGATTGCAGTACCCTGACTAACCACCGCAACTAGAGGCAGCCGTGGAGCGTTCCTACGATGGTCCTAGACGCCTCGTCACAGCCTGAGAAACTAACTACACCTAAAGATAGAAATAGGAAAGCTATCTGCCCCGGAGCAGAACCCCAAAGATAATAGAAAGCCTCCAAACATGTAATGGCGGTTAGACAAGAGGAAATACTGACACAGAAAGAAAATAGTATGAGCAAACGCTGGGGCCCAAACTATCTAAATAGAAAAGGACAGGAAGGGTACTTACTGCAATCCCAGAAAACCCTGAAAAACACCAACTCTACTAATTTCAAAATCACCTGAGATCACACGACCTCTACCACCTAAATTAGTTCTCTGGTGTAACAAAAACAGCAGCCACTGAAAAAACTGCAAAAAGCAAAAGTACAAAACACAGTGGCTGGACTAAACTGAGAGGGCAAAAGCCCCCGGAGGGGACCCAGAAGGCCCCCACAGAAGTGCAGGACAAAATGCAAAAATATAGCAAAAACACAAAATAAGAAATTGTCTTATCTGATAGCAGGAGATGCAGACACGACACAGCAGGCTACAAGGGAAACTGGAAAGAAGGATTCAGACCAGAACAATTGATCACCGGCAACCCTGATGGGAAAATGATTCCCTTAAATAAGACCAATCAGTAACACCTGATTCCCAATCCTCACTAGTACCGCTAGTAACCACCAGAGGGAGCCTCTGCTCAGAACTCATCTCAAACCCATTCACAACAGGTCGCATCCGCATACATCCACATGGCCTGCGTACCCAATGTTAAAGATAGGGTGCGCAGGACGCATGCAGAGGTAGGCGGCGCTGAAGGAAGAGGTGTGGAAATGGGCGGGGCTTCATGGTGGAAGTACTCAGCTCTCTGCAACCCTGCCGAACGCTAATGTGAAACTAGCCTTAGTGTGTGACAGCAGCCTAACATAAAAAGCCGATATAAATCTGGTATCGCTGTAATCGCACCTACCCAAAAAATAAAGTCGCCTAATCATTTATACCACACGAGGTATAATAATTCTTCACATGCTGTTGATTTTTTCATTCTGCCTCCCAAAGATCGCAGTAAGGCTTGGCACACATTTATCCTGCCCTCTGCACTGAACACTTACACCAGAGTTTCCGTGTAAATCTCTGAAATACATAATTCAGACGGAACCTCTGGTGGAATGAGGCAGATGGAGGCACTGTGAACGCCGCCTGACCTGTGATCCAGCGGTGTCCATCTTTTTAGGATTGCATAAAAGTGAAAAAAGCTGAACAGAGGCCAGACGGAGTCCAGAGTAAATCTGCTGCCTCATTATAGTGAATGGATCCCTTGGGGGTTTCATCTGTCATATCACTAGGAGATTTAGATGGAAACCCCAAAGTAAGTGCTCAATGTAGAGCACCGGATAAATTTGATCCCAAGCATTATGTAAAATGTTCCCAATAAAAGCTTCAACTCAATCCACAAAAAAGCAAGTCCTCTCTCAGTTCTGTCATCTGTTAACGGAAATATAAGGGGCTTCCACATTACTAGTAGTACAAAGGCTCTTGAAAAGCGAAATGGCTTTTCACTCCCCAAAAGAAACTCATCAGATTCTCCGCTCCCAAATCCAAATGCCCAGTGTGCCTAAACAACATTTAGCGTCCACATGTTTGGCATTTCTGTAGTGAAGAGAGCCCACCTAATTTACAGGTGCATGTCTCCAGAAGCATAAGCTGAACATAACATACTGGTGACTTCAACGTACTGGTCACTACAATGGCAGTTTGCAATTTTCACTCAGGAACATCCACTGCTGCCTGTTTCTGGGAAATATCCATGGAGTCAAAATTGTCACTACATCTGTAGATAAATTCCCAAAGGGTTATAATTTCCAAAATGTGGTCACTTGAGGTTGGATTCTGCTTTTCTAGCACCTAGGGGCTCTTTATATGGAATCCGCAAAATAGTCTGGGAAAATCTGCACTTCAGGAAGCAAATAGTGCTCCGTCTCTCCTGAGTCTTTCCTAAGTAGTACTGTACAGCCACAATTAGGGTATTTTTACATTTAGCAGAAATTGTGGGACAAATTCTGGTGCCATTTTTACCCATTTCCATAGTATGAAAATCTAAAACTTGGGGTTAACACAATCTTGGTAGTAAAAATGTAAATTGTTTTTTCTTCACTGCCCGATGGTATAAAAGTCTGTGACACACCTGTGGTGTCAATATAATCACTGCACTCCTAGATTAATTCATTGAGAGGTTTGATTGGTAAAATGGGGTCACTTGTGGGGGGGGGTACTGTTTTTGTGGCACCTCAGGGGCTCTGCCAATGTAACATGGCACCCTCAAACAAGTGCAGCAAAATCTGCAATGTAAAATAGTGTTTCTTCCTTTCTGAGCTTTGCACTGTGTCTCAAAAATAGTTTTCGATCACATATGGGGAATCTGTAAACTCAGGAGAAATTGGAGAATTTGCACAACAAACTTTGGGGTCCATTTTCTTCTTTTGCCCTTGTGAAAATGCAAAAATTGTAGTTAAAAACATTTTTGTGGGAAAAATGTGTTTTTTTATTTTATTTTCACGGCTTAATGTTATAAACTTCTGTGAAACACCTGGGGGTTCAAGGTGCCCAATACACATCTAGATAAGTTCCCTAATTGGTCTTGTTTCCAAAATGGTGTCACTTGTGAGGGGTTTCCACTGTTTAGGCACATCAGGAGCTCTCCAAATGCGACATGGCATCCACTAATTATTCCAGCATATTTTACATTCTCCTTCCTCCAAGCCCTGCTGGGCGCCCAAACAGTTGTTTTCATCCACACATGGGGTATTTGTGCAATCAGGATGGAGACATGGAGAGGGCAGGATGGCGAAATGGGGGTAGGATGGAAAAATGGGGGCAGGATGAGGAAATGGGGGCAGGATGGAGACACAGGGCAAAATGGAGTCGCGGGTGCAGGATGGAGACAAAAGGGCAGGATGGAGAAACGGGGGCTGAAAGGAGTCACAGGGCAGGATGGAGACACGGGGCAGGATGGAGACACAGGGCAGAATGGAGTCACGAGTGCAGGACGGAGACATAAAAGCAGGATGGAGACCCGGGGGCCGAAAGGAGTCACAGGGCAGGATGGAGACACAGGGGCAGGATGGAGACACAGGGCAGAATGGAGTCACGGGACAGGATGGAGACACGGTGGCAGGATGGAGACCTGGGGGCCAAATAGAGACACGGGGGCATGATGGAGACATGGGGCCAGGATGGAGACATGGGAGCAGGATGGAGTCACAGGGGCAGAATGGGAAACAGGGAGATGAGACAGGGGCAGGATGGAGACATGGGGAAGAATGGAGTCACGAGTGTTAGGGTTCGAGTTCCCGCTGCTGCACAAGGGGAGTCTCGAACCAGTCCCGCTGCGGTCCCCCATCCATCTCCGGCCGCAGTGGAGCCTGCTCAGCAAAGACGTCGGTCCCAGCATCTCGCCCGGTCTAATACTATGCAGAGACTAGCTGCTGCCTCTCTAGGTTCTGCTATTGTAGCCAGTACTGGTCAGCGGCGAGCAGACGTCTTTAGGACTAAGTCCTGTGTTTCCCCGTCTGAGCATGCCCAGGGTAAGATCTCTCATTGGAGATCAGGGGTCACATGCTCATGTACTGCAGCAGCTCCTATTGGTCCGCCAGGAAGGTCCTGAACTACATGTGTTCTGGAACAGTTTCTCATTGGTCCTTTTCTGGCAGGTCCTGTACTTGCTACTGTAAAAGGGTTGCATGGCCTGGTGGCCATGCGCTAGTATCAATTGTGTTATGTGCTTTGCGCCAGTGTGATCATGCACGCATGTGGTTAGGGCTCGGCTGAAATAAGCCCCTAGAATACCGGCACCTCCGGTGAGGAGATTTGTATGCACGTTTTCAGGGCTTGGCTGAAATAGCCTCTAGAATACCAGCTACTCCGGTGAGGAACTGCTTGTTTGCGTTGCTGACTGCATGATCACGGACTGCTATCCGCACAGCAGTTAACTGTGTACCTGGACCCAGTAGGGTTTCTCAGCGGCTCTGTGACGCAACAGGGTTCACTTTAAAATGCTAGTCCGTGCCCTAGCGTTTTACTTTGCGGCTCACTGAAGCTAAGTGAGTTCGCACTTATCGCCATATAGCGCTGTGGCATTCCCACTAACGGCTCTGTGGATTAACAGAGTTCGCACTAACTGCCACAGCGCGCTACGGCATTTATTTTAGCGACTCTGCGGGATAACAGAGTTCGCTACTTACGCCATCTTACTAGCAGCAGGCTCTGCCTGCACGGTGGACACCGGGCTGCGAACGCACCTTTCTACATTATTTATTAGGTGCATTCCGCAGACCCTAACAACGGGGGGCAGGATGGAGAAATGGGGCAGGATGGAGACACGGGGGCAGGATGGAGTCACGGGGCAGGATGGAGACATAAGGGCAGGATGGAGACCCGAGGGCCAAAAGGAGTCAGGGGGCAGGATTGAGACACAGGGGCAGAATGGAGACATGGGACAGAATGGAGACAAGGGGCAGAATGGAGACAGGGGGCAGAATAGAGACACGGGGCAGAATGGAGACACTGGGCAGGATGGAGACACTGGGCAGGATGGAGACATGGTGCAGGATGGAGACATATGGGGCAGGAATATGAGGAAAGATGGATACAAATGGGGCAGGATGGAGACAGATGGTGCAAGATCATGGGGCAGGATGGAGACAGATGGTGCAGGATCATGGGGTAGATGGATACGATGGAGACAGATGGGGCAGGATCATGGGACAGATGGGGCAGGATCATGGGCAGATGGCCTGGGGCAGGATCATAGAATCAGAATCATAATATTATAGAATGGTAGAGTTGGAAGGGACCTCCCTGGTCATCTGGTCCAACCCCCTGCTCAAAGCAGGAGTTACTAAATCATCCCAGACAGATGTCTGTCCAGCCTCTGAAGACTTCTATTGAAGGAGAACTCACCATCTCTTGTGGCAACCTGTTTCACTCATTGATCACCCTAACTGTAAAAAAAGTTTTTTCTAATATCTAATCTGTGTCTCCTCCCATTCAGTTTCATCCCATTGCTTCTAGTCTTTCCCTGTGCAAATGAGAATAAATATAATCCTTCTACAATGTGACAGCCCTTGAGACATTTGTAGACTGCTATTAAATCTCCTCTCAGTCTTCTTTTTTGCAAGCTAAACATTCCCAAGTCCTGTAACTGTTCCTCATAGGACATGGTTTGCAGACAAGTCACCATTCTGGTTGCTCTTCTCTGAACTTGCTCCAGTTTGTTAATGTATTTTTTAAAATGTGGTGCCCAAAACTGGACACAGTATTCCAGATGAGGTCTGACTAAAGAGTAGTAAAGGGCAATAAGACTTCACAAGATCTCCCACTGTATGCTTCTTTAATACATCCCAGAATAGTGGTTTGCCTTTTTTGCGCTGCATCACACTGTTGACTCATGTTCAGTCTGTGATCTATTAGTAAAACCTAAGTCTTTTTCACATTGCTGTTTCTTAGCTTATTCCTCCATTCTGTATGCTTTTTCATTTTTATTGCCCAGATGTAGTACTTTGCATTTTTCCCTGTTAAAAACTATTCTGATAGTTGCTGCCCATTGCTCCAGTTTATTTATTTCTTTTTGAATCCTCTGTCTACTCTCTCTAGTATAGCTATCCTTCCTAGCTATGTGTCATCAGCAAATTTAATCAGTTTACCCTCATTCCTTCATCTAAATCATTGATAAGATGTTGAACAATACAGGCCGGACATAGCCCGTGGTACCCACTTGAGACATTCTTCAACTGGATGTGCAGCCATTTACAACCACTTTAGGTCCGATCACTAAGCTGTTATGAATCCACCTAACAGTTGCTTGTTCATTCCACTTAGTCATTTTTTCAATTAAGGATTGTGTGAAATACTTTGTCAATTCTTTGCTGAAGTCAATTACTATATCTACAGCATTTCTTGATCCACCAGTCATGATTCTGTCATAGAAGGAATTAAGTTAGTCTGACATGATTATTAGTACAACCCATTTCTGACTCTGTTTAATCACTGTATTCTTATTCAGGTACTTACATACATGTTGTTTAATAATTTGTTCAATGATCTTTCCTGTTATAGAAGTCACACTCACCGGCCTATAGTTCCTGAGTCCACCTTCTTCCCCTTTTTGAAGATAGGAACAATATTTGCTCTTCTCCAGTCATCTGGGACTTCTCCTGTTCTCCAAGAATTTTCAAAGATTATGGAGAGTGGTTCAAAAATGTCTTCTGCTATCTCCTTCAGTACTGGGGTGTAATTCATCTGGACCTGGGGACTTGAATTCATTTATGTTAGCTAAGTATTCCCTCACTATTTTTCTGTTTATAGATATCCTGGATTCTTCTATTCCCATAATAGGACAGTGAAGATCAGTTGATGTTACTCTTCCTTTCTGAGAGAAAACAGATGCAAAATAGGAATTTAAAAGTTCAGCTTTCTCAACATCCTTTCTTACCATTTCATCCTGTAAAAATCCTATAGAATCTTTGACTTTTCTTTCACTTTTGACATATTCCCAAAATCCTTTTTAATTGCTTTTGATGTCTCTTGCAAGCCTTAATTCATTGTCAGCTTTAAATAATCTGATTTGTGCCCTGCATGTTCTGCAGACAGCATTATATTCTTCTTTAAATATGCCTCCCTCTTTCCATTTGATAAACATTTCTTTCCTCATTTTTAGCATGTGTTTAAGTTCTGTGTTCATCCATCCTGGTTTCCTTAAATGCTTCCTATTCTTCCCTCTTTTAGGAATTGTTAACGATTGTGCTTTGAGAATCTCATTTTTCAAGATTTCCCATCCTTCCTGGACATTTTTGTCCTTAAGGATATCCAGCCATTGGATCCCTCCGATCCTGTTTCTGAGTCCCTTAAAATCTGCCTTTCTGAAATCTAACCTTGACGTCTGAGTCTTCACAGATCTTCCTCCTCTAGTTATCCAAAATTCTAAAATAGCATGGTCACTACCTTCCAGGGTCCCAGCCACTCTTACCTCCTCAACCATTTCCTCCCTGTTTATAAGGATTAGATCCAAAGTAGCAGATCCCCTTGTTTTCTCCCCTACCTTTTGGAAGATAAAGTTGAAAGCAAGAGAGGATAAGAATTTGCTTGACCTGTTAGTTTTGCCTGAGATTCCCAACAAATGTCAGGATATTTGAAATCTCCCATGACAACTATGTCATATTTTTTGGAGAATTTGGCCATTTGATGCATAAAGAGTTCATCCATATCTTCAGCCTGCACAGCGGGCCTGTAGTAAATGCCTACAATGGTGTCCTTTCCCTTGTTCTGTCCTTGTATTCTTACTCAAACAGTTTCCACAGAACTCCCAGTCTCTGAAGTTTCAATTCCTGTGCAGATATGCGCTTTTTTAACAAACAATGTGACACCTCCACCTCGTTTATCAAGTCTGTTTCTTGCAAGTTGTATCCTTCTTGCCTTGTATTCCAATCATCTGTATAGTCCCACCAAGTTTCAGTGATTCCAATGACATCATATTTCTTTTCTGGCGTTAGTAGTTCCAGTTCTCCTTGTTTGTTGCCCATACTTTGTGCATTCGTATAGAAACATTATAGTTTGTGATTGGTTTCTCTTTCTCCAATATTTTTATTATTTAGATTTTTTTGTCTTTGTACTTCCCTTCCACTTCTAATAGCAGAGTTCTCAATAGTATTCTCAATAGTATTTGTCAGGTGTATGGCTTTTTCTGGCCATTTTGCTTCCCTTCCCACATTGTTCTAGTTATTAGTAATTATTATATATCATGGGTCAGATGGGTCAGGATCATGGACAGATGGGGCAGGATCATGGGGCAGGATGGAGACAGATGGTGCAGGATCATGGGGCAGGATGGATACGATAGGGACAGATGGGGCAGGATCATGGGACAGATGGGGCAGGATCATGGGGCAGATGGGGCAGGATCATGGAAAAGATGGCCTGGGGCAGGATCATGGGACAGATGGTGCAGGATCATGGGACAGATTGGGTAGGATCATGGGACAGATGGGGCAGGATGGGGAGATCATATGGGGCAGGATGGGACATCATATGGGGCAGGATAGGAGAACATATGGCTGGAGCCAGGAATAAGACACACAAGGGCAGAGACGAGCCCTGGCTGGAAGAAGTGACGGTGGTCTGTGCTGGATGAAGATTAAAAGCGATGATGAAGGACTTCACCTAGAGATGTCTATGTGTTACCTAAAAACTGACACTATTCACTGTATACTATATACAGGGGTCCTGTGTACAATGTAACCAGTGATCACTATATATACTATAAACAGAGCTCCTGTGAATAATGTCACCGGTGATCACTGTATTACCTGTACACAGACACGGCATACTAAGTACATATCTCCTGTGTATAAGGGCACTTATGGTGATATTAGTATTGTGTTTTTTTTATTACTGATCAGTATTGTAGTATTCAGTCACTATGTCCTGGTAATATGTGGTCTTGTCATGGTGTGGTGGCATTTGTTCCTTGAATATGGTATTATTGTGGAAACTTCACACTAGACCTCAAGCAGATTGGATTGTGTGCCTCTCCACTCTTCCTTCAGACTCTGGACCTTGATTTCCAAGGTCTAGTGTGAAGTATCCACAATCAATGATAGTTTTGGGAGCCATGTTATCTGCTGGTGTAGGTCCACTCTCTTTTAGCAAGACCAAAGTCTGCACAGCTGTCTGCCATGCTTCTCTCTGCCAACAAGCTTTTTGGAGATGGACATTTCATTGTATGTTAAGGGGTCTCTTTTTTGGCTCACCATCAATTATTTCCTGCATTTGTTTTTCAGGATATTTACACATATATCCACATGTATACTTTTTAACTCTATTTAATAAAAGTCAAGCTTCACTTTTTTTGCAAATACCTTAGTCCTTGTTGATTTTTTGTTTTATTAGTTACTATACACTAAATACAAAATATTTGTTAAAACCATATTATACATTCAACAAAGTAAGGTCAGAGAATAAACAAACAGAATGCCTAGTAGAGGTCACTTTTATCACATTTACACATAAAATACAAAATCCAGGTGTGAGGGACAGAGTAAATGTCTCTCCCCTCCTGAAATGTGCCCACCACCCTTGGGATTCCACAGGATCACTGTTTTCTTTTAATTAATATGCCAGGAAGAAGATCTTTGAAGCTCTTAACACATGGATGTGAACTCTTCTGCAGCTACAGCAAACTGAACTCTTTTGTCTGACTGAAGCACATGGAGACACTGTGGCACAACAAGTCACAGCAAGGCTCTGAGGTATTGAAACTGGAAAAAGACCTATAATAATAGAATGCAATATCTCTGAGACTAGCCGAGCACATAATCAGAATCGGCATTCCATTCACCATATGCCCGTGCCCGGCAGCACTCTACGTTATTGAGTTATAAAGCATAGCTAACAGGAATTACATACCGTAGGCATATTTAGTCTCTATGCACAGATAAAATCCAGCAGAACCCAGTGGCGGCGCCATCGACCCATTCAGAGCTTCAGGCGGATAGTTATGGGCCATCCACGGTTCTGGACAGAAAATCATATTCTTAGAGATGGGAGAAGAGAGGTTGCACAAGCCCAGGGGTGGGAGCATAGTGTAGGAGGGAACAGCCTAGGAGGTATAAGGCAGCCCCTCAATTTGGACTTAGTTTTTTCTACTGGCAAGAGAATCCATTACCTGACACAGCCAGGAAAAGCCTGTAACTAAGATTTGGACCTGTGATCCATCAGTGTCTCCCTGTGGTCACATACTACATAACATGGTAATTGTAACCTAACTATACCCTACCTTTATACTGCACTCCTGACTGCATACTTGTATATTGTTCTGTAAATATATGCCTGTATATTTCTAGTGTGCTTTTTTGCCGATTAAATATAAAATTAATCTTGGGCTGCTCTTTTATCTCAATACACGAATCCCCAAGTCCGCACGCTGCTTTGTATATTATACGCTACCCGGGTTGGTTTCTGACCCAATATAAGCCTGATGTCGGACGGGGCTTATTTTGAATGAGGAACTGGTGGCAGCATACCGTACTGGTTAGTGAGGAACTCTGACAATAACAGCTGGGAGGTTTTTGTATATATATATATATATATATATATATATATATATCCCTAGCCTGGTCTGGTGATATTTATCCCCCCTCCCTGGGAGTGCCTCAATAACTCATACCTATAAGGGAAGCCTTTCCGGCAACTATTTGCCCTCGGTGCAGTTCCCTGACTGACCTGGGGCAAGTGATGGTGCTAGAGAGCGGATCCCTGCTGGGTCCTTCTCTCCCCTTCCCCTGTGAGATACCTCACACCAGGGTTATTAGTTATTGATTAGATAAGAATGATTGATCATACAAGGGTTACACTATTGACTGACTGCCATAAAATTATAACATGGAATGAAAACAGTAGTTACAGGAATACGTTTGTCAGAATGTGCAGAATAGAATATTTTGATTTTAACCCCTTTACAACCTTAGACGTATCTAGGCAAGGTATTTAGCAGGCAAGCAGAAAGAGGGTGCCCCCTCTCCTCTCCGATTGGTGCCCCAGCGATGTCATCGGGAGGGGAAGATCGTTGCCATGATGAACTAATGTCGTCATGAAGCCATGCGGGTCACCAGAGCTAGCAAACTTGCTTATACCATGCTCAGTGAGTAATCTAGCATGTTTGTCTGTCAATGCAGCCTGGCAGTTTGTAAAGCAAAGTTCCTGACTTGCTTTGCTTTACAAACGATCATGCTGCAGAAAATGAAAGTCCCACAGTGATAAAAATTAAAAAAGTTAAAAAAAATTGTAAAAATATAAAACATAAATCACAAAATAATTAGAAAAAATAATAATATATGGTACAAATAAATAAATATTTTTATAAAAAACCACAAAAAACAATAAAAGTACACATATTTGTTATCGCCGCGTCCAGAGCGACCCGACCTATAAAACTGTCCAGCTAGTTAACCCATTTAGTGAACACTGCAAAAAAGGAAGAATCAATGCTTTATCATCATTCCGCCGAACAAAAAGTGGAATAAAACCTGATCAAAAAGACGAATGTAAAAAAAAATGGTAATGCTGAAAACGTCATCTTGTCCCCAAAAAACAAGCTGCCGTACAGCTCCATCAGATGAAAAATAAAAAAGTTATAGCTCTCAGAATAAAGCAATGCAAAATAATTATTTTTTTGATAAAATAGTTTATATTGAGTAAAAGCGTGAAAACAAAAAAAAGATATAAATGCGGTGTCACTGTAATCCTAGTGACCGGAAGAATATGGCTGCCTTATCAATTTTGCCACATGCGGCACTTTTAAATGTTCAGTTTGTCTGATTTTTCTATTTAGGGCTTATACCCATTTGTGGAAAAAAAAACGTCCGTTTTCTGGATGGAAAAAAACAGTTCAAATATATGCAATCGTCATGCGATTTGTATGAGATTTGTATGCGATTTTTAATCGCTCCATCCGTTTTCCATCAGTTTTCCATCTGTATGCAATGCGATTTTAATATGACGTTTTACATAGAGCAGTTATCTCTATGTAAAAAGTCATGTAAAAATCACATTGTAAAAAAAAAAATGTGAACAAAAAGCAAATAATTCTATATATATATATATATATATATATATATATATATATATTGTAAGCTTTTCAGGGGATATAGCTCGGGAATCGCCGTCTTGGAAGACGGAGTGGCATAAAGAGTCCATTCACAGACAGCAGTTCTGTTAAAAAACTGGCCGCAACCAGCTTTATTAAAGTCCACAGTAACATGATGTAATCAAAACCAAATCATAAACATAAATCCTGGGCCTGTCTGGCCACTCACTTCACATAGATAATTTCCCTTTCTCTCCGGGTCCAGACTCTACCAGCCTGGGCCCCAAAATAACACATATAATCTGTAGTTACCAGCGTGAGGTTCACATGAGACTCCAACGTTGTCTGTAGTCAGATCCAGACTGAGAGCCTCCTCTGAACTCCTCAAGCAGGTACTTATGGCTGCCTAATTAAGCAGCTGTGTTCACTCCGGGTTGCACTGCAAACCTCTCCCAGATAGGAATGGAATGAACACCGCACTGACAACCTATTTTATGCGCCCCAGCTAAGAAACCTGGGTGAGATATACACGCCATCCAGCACACACCCCTTCACTGTCTCACATATCCCCCCCTCTTCTCCAGACCGGAGGACTGGTCAGAAACTCCGAAGAGACAGTGAACTCTGGACAAGGCATCAGCATTACCCTGTAATTTCCCAGGTCTATGCTCAACCGAGAAATTGAACTCTTGAAGTGAAAGGAACCACCTTGTCACCCTGGCATTCCTTTCCTTGTTCTGCTTCATCCATGCCAGAGGAGCATGGTCTGATTGCAATTTAAATCTCCTACCCAAGAGGTAATACCGTAGGGAGTCCAGCGCCCATTTGATTGCGAGGCACTCTCGCTCCACAATGGCATAATTTTGTTCAGCCGGTGTCATTTTTCGACTTAGATACAGGACTGGGTGTTCTTCACCCTTCACGACCTGTGATAACACCGCCCCTAACCCCACATTAGAGGCATCAGTTTGAACAAGAAATTCTTCCCTGAAATTAGGGGTGACCAGAACTGGTCTTTGACACAAAGCCATTTTCAACGACAGAAATGCTTTTTCTGCCTCCGGATTCCAATTTATCATTTTGGACTTCCCCCCTTTTGTCAGGTCAGTCAATGGGGCAGCAATGGAGGCATAATTTGGTACGAATCTGCGATAGTACCCAGTGATGCCCAAAAATGCTTTGACCTGTCGTTTTCTGAGGGGTACAGGCCAGTTTCGAATTGCCTCTACTTTATTGATTTGTGGCTTGATCAGCCCTCTGCCAATCACATGGCCCAAGTACTTGGCCTCTTCTAGGCCAATTGCACATTTCTCTGGGTTTATGTTCAGCCCAGCTCCGCCTATCGAGTCTAAGACGGCTTGTACCTTAGCGAGGTGGCTCTCCCAATCAGAACTGAAAATTACCACATCATCCAGGTAGGCAGCTGCATAGGCTTGATGCGGGCGTAGGATCTGGTCCATAAGCCTCTGAAAGGTAGCTGGGGCTCCATGCAACCCGAATGGCATCACCAGATACTGAAACAAACCTTCCGGGGTTGCAAAGGCCGTTTTTTCTTTTGCCTCCTCAGATAGGGGTATCTGCCAGTACCCTTTTGTCAGATCGAGGGTTGTAATATACCGGGCACCCCCTAACCTCTCGATTAGCTCATCTACCCGTGGCATCGGGTATGCGTCAAACTTTGACACTTCGTTAAACTTTCTGAAATCATTACAGAACCTCCAGGTTCCATTAGGTTTTGGAATCAGAACAATCGGGCTACACCACTCGCTTTGGGCCTCCTCAATGACCCCGAGGTCTAGCATGCGTTTGATTTCAGTAGAGACTATCTTTCTGCGGGCTTCTGGAATTCTGTACGGTTTTATTTTGACCTTAGTACCGGGCTCAGTCTCGACATGGTGTTTTACGAGAGAAGTCCGGCCGGGCAAGTCAGAAAACCTCTGCCGATTTTTCTGCAGAAACTCCCGTACTTCCTGTTTTTGGTGCACGGACAATGTCTCACCAATGGTCACAGGAGGTAGAGATGGTTTTACCCCTTTCTCTACTTCACCCGAGGCTAACAACAACTCTCTGTCCCTCCAGGGCTTGATCAGATTGATATGATACACCTGGTAGGGCTTGCGTCTCCCGGGTTGGTGTACTTTGTAAGTAACCTCGCTCACTTTTTGTACTATCTCATATGGACCATGCCATTTGGCTAAAAATTTACTTTCCACGGTGGGAATTAGGATTAGGACTCGATCCCCGGGGTTAAAAGTCCTAATTTTTGCTGTCCGATTATATACTCTGCTTTGAGCTTCTTGGGCTCTCTGCAGATGATTCTTAACTAATGGCATAATTTTAGCCATCCTCTCTTGCATTTGGGCAATATGCTCTATAACACTCTTGTATGGAGTTGTCTCGGTTTCCCAAACTTCCTTGGCTATGTCTAGCAAGCCCGCGGGTGCCGCCCATATACCAACTGAAAGGGAGAGAACCCCGTAGAGGCCTGGGGAACCTCTCTGACCGAAAACATTAAGTAGGGTAACAGGTAGTCCCAGTCCCGCCCATCTTTCTCTACTGCTTTCTTTAACATGTGTTTTAATGTTTTATTAAAACGTTCAACCAGCCCATCCGTCTGGGGGTGATACACGGATGTCCGAATGTGCGAGATTTTAAGCAACTTACACAGTTCCTTCATCACTTTGGACATAAAAGGGGTGCCTTGGTCCGTGAGGATCTCTTTAGGGATTCCCGTCCTAGAAAACATATGAAAGAGCTCCCGTGCAATATTTTTAGATGCCATATTTCTTAAAGGGACAGCCTCGGGGTACCGGGTTGCATAATCAAGTACCACTAGGATGTATTGGTGTCCCCTGGCTGATTTTACAATAGGACCTACCAAGTCCATCGCTACCCTTTCAAATGGTATTTCTTTAACCGGCAGCGGGACCAAGGGACTGCGAAAGTGAGACACCGGAGCATTTATCTGACACGTGGGGCAGGTTTTACAATAATCCTCCACATCCCGATAAACCCCTGGCCAATAAAACCTCTGGAGGATTTTTTCTTGGGTCTTGTCCATTCCCAGGTGCCCACCCAGCACGTGGTTATGGGATAAACCTAACACCATACTTCTATATGGCTTGGGTACTAGGAGCTGACTCACGGCCTCTCCCTTTACTTTAGTGACCCGGTATAGCAGGTCATTGTTCATGGCAAAATGGGGAAATTTCTCCTCCGAGCCGGGCTCTTGTGGGATCTCATTCAGAACAGTTATATTTTCCCTAGCATGTTTAAGAGTGGGGTCTCGCAACTGTTCACTCCCAAAATTGCCACGGGACACCGGTAGGTCAGGGACATTCTGTTCTAGAGAACCGTCATCCCCCTCCCCCAACATCACCTGCAATGGAAATTCATTTTCATCCGTATCAACAACATGATCAGCATCATTATCATGGTCATCACCATTATCATGTTCACCATTATCATTATTTTCATTATCATCATTATCACATAAGTTTAATGGCCCCCTATCGTTGTGTTCCACCCCTCTGGACCGCGTAGTCTCAGTAGGAGCTTCATCACACCGTCCCTTAGAACCGTTTTTTCTCCAAAGATCCCAAAACAGGGGAAAGTCACGACCCAATATGGCGGGATGCATCAGGTTCTTCACTACCCCTACTTCATACGAGATCTCCCCGAGTTCTGTGACGAAGTCCACGGAAGTTACCGGGTAGACTTTGATGTCTCCATGTATGCATACCACGCTCAGGTGTTTATCGGAGATGCAGTCCCCAACAGCCAAGCTGGCATGTACCAGAGTCACTCGACTCCCTGAGTCCAGGAGGGCCTGTACTGGACAGCCATTTACAACCACCTGAGACAGCTGGGGCCAGTCTCCTCGACTGGGGTAGCGACGCACGTGGGTTCCGCGAGGAAAGAAAGGGACTGTCCAGCGTCACAGTCCATAGGTTCCCCCACTAGTGGACAGTTGGCTGAAATATGACCTTGTTCACGGCATCTCCAACACTGTCTCAGGTTGGAGTGTTCAGACGGGTAGACCTTTCTAGGCCTGGGGTCTCCTGCCAGGGAAGTATCACTCTTCCGCTCCCCCATGTCCCCTCGGGGCTGACCCGAACTATCAACAGTCCCCCTTGTCCCCACAGCTGGAACTCTCTTACCGGGAGATGACGGAGGCCGGGTACTCCGAACCGATGATCGCTCGGACAGCTGGTCACGTAGATAATCTTTGGTGGCGAAATACCTTTCTATCAAGCTGACCAGTTGATCGGCATCTTTGGGGTCTCCCTGTCCGACCCAGAGCTGTACCTCAGGAGGAAGGGCCCAGATGTACCGGTCCAGCACTACCTTTTCGACCATTTGGGCAGGGGTGCTGACGTCAGGTTCTAACCACTTCTTTACTAACGAAATCAAGTCATACATTTGTGATCGAGCAGGCTTGTCTCGCCTGTATCTCCAGTTATGGACTCTCCTGGCACGGACTGCCCTTGTCACACCCAGGCGGGCAAGAATCTCCGCTTTCAACTTAGTATAGTTTTTGCTGTCCTGCTCGCTGAGGTCAAAATAGGCTTTTTGGGGTTCCCCAGTCAGATAGGGTGCGACCACCATAGCCCATTCAGATTGTAGCAGATTCTCCTTCTCTGCCAGTCTCTCAAACACAGCCAGATATGCCTCCACATCGTCGTGAGGCGTCATCTTCTGCAAGGTCTGTTTTACCGCCTTCTTTACAGCGGATAATGCCGGTGACCCGGCGTCTTCCTTCGGAGACGAGGTGCTAAGAGGTTTTTTTAGTTCTGCAAGCTGCTCTAGCAATAACCGGTTGGCCTCCTGCTGTTGCTGCTGGCTCTGCTGGGCCTGTAGGTGTATGGCCTGCTGCATGCTCTGCTGTTGCTGCTGCATGGCCTGCTGATGTTGTTGCTGCATGCTCTGCTGTTGCTGCTGCATGGCCTGCTGATGTTGTTGCTGCATGGCCTGCATGGCCTGCTGATGTTGCTGGGCCAGCTGCTTAACAAGATCCTCCATACTGCCGGATACCTTGGGCTGGCTGACAGCCTTCACCCACGACATATACACTCCCCAGGTTTTTTCACAGAAAGTTCAGCCTTGCTGTGCAGATACCTCTTTTTTTTTTTTTTTTTCTTTGCAAAGTCTATTAGGGCTACTGTCTCTTTAAGACTGCTGTCTTTAGCCACTATGCTGCACGCACATTCTCCACCAACTGTAAGCTTTTCAGGGGATATAGCTCGGGAATCGCCGTCTTGGGAAGACGGAGTGGCATAAAGAGTCCATTCACAGACAGCAGTTCTGTTAAAAACTGGCCGCAACCAGCTTTATTAAAGTCCACAGTAACATGATGTAATCAAAACCAAATCATAAACATAAATCCTGGGCCTGTCTGGCCACTCACTTCACATAGATAATTTCCCTTTCTCTCCGGGTCCAGACTCTACCAGCCTGGGCCCCAAAATAACACATATAATCTGTAGTTACCAGCGTGAGGTTCACATGAGACTCCAACGTTGTCTGTAGTCAGATCCAGACTGAGAGCCTCCTCTGAACTCCTCAAGCAGGTACTTATGGCTGCCTAATTAAGCAGCTGTGTTCACTCTGGGTTGCACTGCAAACCTGTCCCAGATAGGAATGGAATGAACACCGCACTGACAACCTATTTTATGCGCCCCAGCTAAGAAACCTGGGCGAGATATACACGCCGTCCAGCACACACCCCTTCACTGTCTCACAATATATATATATATATACATATATATATATATATATGTATATATATATATATATATATATATATGTATATATATATATATATATATATAGTCATACACTTCTACATAGTATAATAGCCGCTAATTCATCCCCGGCTATATTGTAAAATCACACTGACAGCTTTAATAAAGAATGGAAAGAATACATATATATATATATACATATATACATGTCATTGTGACATATATATATATATATGTCATACACTTCTACATAGTATAATAGCCGCTAATTCAATTGCCGGCTTTTGTGAAATTACAGACCCGACATGAAATGACACATGGTTTACATATAGTTATATGAAAAAGTTTGGGCACCCCTATTAATCTTAAGCTTAATGTTTGATAAAAATTGGTGTTTTTGCAACAGCTATTTCAGTTTGATATATCTAATAACTATTGGACACAGTAATGTTTCTGCCTTGAAATTAGGTTTATTGTACTAACAAAAAATGTGCAATCTGCATCCAAACAAAATTTGACAGGTACATAAGTATGGGCACCCTTATCATTTTCTTGTTTTAAATACTCCTACCTACTTTTTACTGACTTACTAAAGCACTTTTTTTTGTTTTGTAACCTCATTGAGCTTTGAACTTCATAACCAGGTGTATGCAATCATGAGAAAAGCTATTTAAAGTGGCCACTTGCAAGTTGTTCTCCTGTTTGAATCTCCTCTGAAGAGTGGCATCATGGGCTCCTCAAAACAACTGTCAAATGATCTGATAACAAAGATTATTCAACATAGTTGTTCAGAAGAAGGATACAAAAAGCTGTCTCAGAGATCTAACCTGTCAGTTTCCACTGTGAGGAACATAGTAAGGAAGTGGAAGAACACAGGGACAGTTCTTGTTAAGGCCAGAAGTGGCAGGCCAAGAAAAACATCAGAAAGGCAGAGAAGAAGAATGGTGAGATCAGTCAAGGACAATCCTCAGACCACCTCCAGAGAGCTGCAACATCAACTTGCTGCAGATGGTGTCACTGTGCATCGGTCAACTATACAACGCACTTTGCACAAAGAGAAGCTGTATGGGAGAGTGATGCGAAAGAAGCCGTTTCTGCAAGCACGCCACAAGCAGAGTCGGCTGAGGTATGCAAAAGCACATTTGGAGAAGCCAATTTCTTTTTGGAAGAAGGTCCTGTGGACTGATGAAACCAAGATTGAGTTGTTTGGTCATACAAAAAGGCGTTATGCATGACGTCAAAAAAACACAGCATTCCAAGAAAAACACTTGCTACCCACAGTAAAATTTGGTGGAGGTTCCATCATGCTTTGGGGCTGTGTGGCCAATGCCGGCACCGGGAATCTTGTTAAAGTTGAGGGACGCATGGATTCCACTCAGTATCAGCAGATTCTTGACAATAATGTTCAAGAATCAGTGACAAAGTTGAAGTTACGCAGGGGATGGATCTTTCAGCAAGACAATGATCCAAAACACCGCTCCAAATCTTTCATGCAGAGGAACAATTACAATGTTCTGGAATGGTCATCCCAGTCCCCAGGCCTGAATATCATTGAACATCTGTGGGATCATTTGAAGAGGGCTGTCCATGCTCGGTGACCATCAAACTTAACTGAACTGGAATTGTTTTGTAAAGAGGAATGGTCAAAAATACCTTCATCCAGGATCCAGGAACTCATTAAAAGCTACAGGAAGCGACTAGAGGCTGTTATTTTTGCAAAAGGAGGATCTACTAAATATAAATGTCACTTTTCTGGTGAGGTGCCCATACTTATGCACCTATCAAATTTTGTTTGGATGCAGATTGCACATTTTCTGTTAGTACAATAAACCTCACTTCAAGGCAGAAACATTACTGTGTCCAATAGTTATTAGATATATCAAACTGAAATAGCTGTTGCAAAAACACCAATTTTTATAAAACATGAAGCTTAAGATTAATAAGGGTGCCCAAACTTTTTCATATAACTGTACAGTTAACCATGTCATTTCATGTAGTTTGATATCTGGTTTTCACTAACAATTACATGAGTGTATGTGTGCAAAATTTCACACATGTAGGGGTTAATGAAAGGTGTAAATTCGTTGACAAAAAATGCGTGGGCTCCCGCCCTATTTTCTCAACCAGACAGACAAAGTCAGCGAGTGGGGCAGATAATATTAGCCTAGGGAGGGCGCATTTATTTTGTGCCCCCCCTGGCTACTAACATCTGCCCCCAGCCACCCCAGAAAAGGCAAATCTATAATTAGATTTGCCCTTTCTGGCACTTTGCCGGTCTATTCCCATTGCCCTGTAGCGGTGGCGAATGGGTTAATAATGGGTTAAAGCCACCTTGCTATTGAAAGGTGAGTTTAAGCAAGGTTAATAATTGAGAGTTGTCAATTAGACAACTCTTAATTATTAATCCTATTATATGAAATGGTTAAAAAATACACACACACATTAATGAAAAATCATTTTAATGAAATAAACACAGTTTTTGACCATATTTTATTTTACTGGCAATCCTCGATTCCCTTGATGTCCTGTAATAAAAATAAAATAAAAAAGCAACATTATTCTTACCTATCCGGCGATCTGTCACGTCCCACGCTGTAATCCTTCACAAAGGGTTAACTAGCTTTCATCCAAGCAGCGCAAGTAATGCTGCCTGCTGAGCTGAAAGCTCCTGAATGAATGACTTCCTCTCCCAGCAACAGGAGAGGATATGATTACTGTGTGAAGCTTAATTGATAGCTTCCCACAGAAATCAGTTCACTTCAGGTCAGCGGGGACACCACACAGCGGGGACACCGCACAGTATCAGTGACGTCAGAGGGAGTCCCCGCTGACATGAAGTGAACTGATTTCTGTGGGAAGCTATCAATTAAGCTTCCCACAGTAATCACATCCTCTCCTGTCGGCCGGAGATAAGCTTATTCATACAGGAGCTTTCAGCTCAGCAGGCAGCATTAGCTGCACTGCTTGGCTGAAAGCTAGTTAACCCTTTGTGAAGGATTACAGCGTGGGACATGACAGATCGCCGGATAGGTAAGAATAATGTTGTTTTATAATTTTTTCTTTATTATAGGAGATCAAGGCTTCGCAAGGATTAAGAGTTAAATAAAAGATGGTCAAAAAAATTTGTTTTTATTTCATTAAAATTATTTATTCTTAATGTGTGTTTGTTTTTTTTATTTACTTCAATAGGATTAATAATTGAGAGTTGTCTAATTGACAACTCTCAATTATTAACCTGGCTTAAACTCACCTTTTAATAGCAAGGTGGCTTTAACCCATTCGCCACCGCTACAGGTCAATGGGAATAGACCGGCAAAGTGCCAGAAAGGGCGAATCTAATTATAGATTTTCCTTTTCTGGGGTGGCTGGGGGCAGATGTTAGTAGCCAGGGGGGGGCACAAAATAAATGCACCCTCCCTAGGCTAAGATTATCTGCCCCCACTCGGTGGCTTTGTCTATCTGGTTGAGAAAATAGGGCGGGAGCCCACGCATTTTTTGTCAACGAATTTACACTTTTCATTAACCCCTACATGTGTGAAATTTTGCACACATACACTCTTGTAATTGTTAGTGAAAACCAGATATCAAACTACATGAAATGACATGGTTAACTGTATGTAAACCATGTGTCATTTCATGTCGGGTCTGTAATTTCACAAAAGCCGGCAATTTAATTAACGGCTATTACAGTATGTAGAAGTGTATGAACTATAAATATATGTATATATATATATATATATATGTCACAGTGACATATATATATATATATGTATTCTATGTGTGTATATGTATTGTTTCTATTCTTTATTAAAGCTGTCAGTGTGATTTTACAGTATAGCCGGGATGAATTAGTGGCTATTATACTACCGTATATACCCATGTATAAGCCGAGATTTTCAGCCCATTTTTTAGGGCTGAAAGTCCCCCTCTCGGCTTATACGCGGGTCATAAATGGGGGTCGGCGGGGAGGTGGAGCGGGGGTGTCGGATCATACTCACCCCTCCGCCGGCGTGGTCTCTGCAGCCCCCCTGCTTCTCCCACGATCTCCGTCTCCTTCCTGCAGCAGTCACATGGCACCGCTCATTAAAGTCATGAATATGCACATATTCATGACTTTAATGAGCGGTAGCACGTGACCGCTGCAGAACTGAAGCGCTGCGGAGAGCGACGGGAGAAGAGGAGAGGCTGCAGGGACGCGCGGCGGAGGGGTGAGTATAGCGATATTTACCTGTCCCCGTGCCACCGATGCGCTGCTCCCTCGGTCTGACTCCTCTGGCTGTGAATGATCAGGCAGAGGGCGCGATGACGTTGTTAGTGCGCGCCCCGCCCCCTGCCAGATCATTCACAGCCAGAGGAGTCAGACCGAGGGAGCAGCGCGCAGCGAGGACAGGTAAATATCTCAGGTGCCGTGGTCCTGAGCGAGCGGTGACACCGGCACCTGTCCCCCATAGCGCGCCGTTGTCACCCGCCTGCTCAGGACACCGGCACCTGGCCCCCAGCGACCAGAGGTGAGTATGTCTTTTTTTGCAGCAGCAGCATATGATGCCTATACTATGGGGCATAATTGTGCAGCATATGGGGGCATAATCTGGAGCATATGGGGGCATAATCTGGAGCATATGGGGGCATAAGCTGTGGAACATATGGGGCATAATCTGGAGCATATGGGGGCATAATATGGAGCATATTGGGGCATAAGCTGTGGAACATATGGGGCATAATCTGGAGCATATGGGGCATAATATGGAGCATATGGGGGCATAAGCTGTGGAACATATGGGGCATAATCTGGAGCATATGGGGGCATAATCTGGAGCATATGGGGCATAAACTGTGGAACATATGGGGCATAATCTGGAGCATATGGGGGCATAATATGGAGCATATGGAGGCATAATCTGGAGCATATGGGGGCATAATATGGAGCATATGGGGGCATAAGCTGTGGAAAATATGGGGGCATAATCTGGAGCATATGGGGGCATAAGTTGTGGAACATATGGGGGCATAATCTGGAGCATATGGGGGCATAATCTGTGGAACATATGGGGGCATAATCTGGAGCATATGGGGGCATAATCTGTGGAGCATCATATGGGGGCATAATCATTTTTCACCCTAGGCTTATACGCGAGTCAATAAGTTTTCCCAGTTTTTTGTGGCAAAATTAGGGGGGTCGGCTTATACACGGGTCGGCTTATACATGAGTATATACTGTATGTAGAAGTGCATGAACTATAAATATATATATACAGTGCCTACAAGTAGTATTCAACCCCCTGCAGATTTAGCTGGTTGACACATGCGGAATTAACATGGCATTGTGACATTTGTACTGTAGATCAGCCTGGAAGTGGGAAATGCACTGCAGCAAAAAAAAATTTTATAATTTTTTTTTTTTTTTTTTTTTAAACGTTAAAAGTTAATTCAGAGTGTCATTTATTATTCAACCCCTCAAACCACAAGAATTCTGTTTGGTCCCCCTAAAGTATTAAGAAGTAGTTCAGGCACCAAGAATAATGAGCTTCACATGTGTGGATTAATGATCTCTTTTGCCAGCCTTTTCTGACTATTTAAGACCCTCCCCAAACTTGTGAACAGCACTCATACATGGTCAACATGGGAAAGACAAAGGAGCATTCCAAGGCCATCAGAGACAAGATCGTGGGAGGGTCACAAGGCTGGCAAGGGGTACAAAACAATTTCCAAGGAGTTGGGCCTACCTGTCTCCACTGTTGGGAGCATCATCCGTAAGTGGAAGGCTTATGGAACTACTGTTAGCCTTCCACGGCCTGGACAGTCTTTGAAAGTTTCCTCCCGTGCCGAGGCCAGGCTTGTCCGAAGAGTCAAGGCTAACCCAAGGACAACAAGGAAGGAGCTCCGGGAAGATCTCATGGCAGTGGGGACATTGGTTTCAGTCAATACCATAAGTAACGTACTCCACCGCAATGGTCTCCATTCCAGACGAGCCCGTAAGGTACCTTTACTTTCAAAGCGTCATGTCAAGGCTCGTCTACAGTTTGCTCATGATCACTTGGAGGACTCTGAGACAGACTGGTTCAAGGTTCTATGGTCTGATGAGACCAAGATCGAGATCTTTGGTGCCAACCACACACGCGACGTTTGGAGACTGGATGGCACTGCATACGACCCCAAGAATACCATCCCTACAGTCAAGCATGGTGGTGGCAGCATCATGCTGTGGGGCTGTTTCTCAGCCAAGGGGCCTGGCCATCTGGTCCGCATCCATGGGAGGATGGATAGCACGGCCTACCTGGAGATTTTGGCCAAGAACCTCCGCTCCTCCATCAAGGATCTTAAGATGGGTCGTAATTTCATCTTCCAACAAGACAACGACCCAAAGCACACAGCCAAGAAAACCAAAGCCTGGTTCAAGAGGGAAAAAGTCAAGGTGTTGGAGTGGCCTAGTCAGTCTCCTGACCTTAACCCAATTGAAAACTTGTGGAAGGAGCTCAAGATTAAAGTCCACATGAGACACCCAAAGAACCTAGATAACTTGGAGAAGATCTGCATGGAGGAGTGGGCCAAGATAACTCCACAGACCTGTGCCGGCCTGATCAGGTCTTATAAAAGACGATTATTAGCTGTAATTGCAAACAAGGGTTATTCCACAAAATATTAAACATAGGGGTTGTATAATAATTGACCCACACTTTTATGTTTAAAATTTATTAAAATTCAACTGAGCAACATAACTTTTTGCTTTGTAAGATTTAAGCTTCTGTTAATAAATCCTACTCTCGTTTGCAGTTTGAAGGCTCTAACTTATTTGCATCTTATCAAACCAGCTAAATCTGCAGGGGGTTGAATACTACTTGTAGGCACTGTATATGTGTCACAATGACATGTATATATATATGTATTATATGTGTATATATCTATTGTTTTGTGAGCTGTCAGTGTGATTTTACAGTAGCCGGGATGATTTGACGGCTTTTCAAAGGACACTGGTGCGTATAAATCGGACAGCACTCGCATGGTGCGAGTGCTATCCGATTTTTTATCGCATCTATTGACTTGCATTAGCGATTATCATGCCAAAATCGCTGCAAATCGCAGCATGCTGTGATTTTTTTCTCAGACCGATTTCAGCTGAGAAAAAAATCGCAAATGAGAAGTCACCTATTGAATAACATTGGTCCGATTGCAATCTGATTTTTTATTGGCTTGCAATCGTCTGTTTTTGTCTCCAGTGAGTATGAGCCCTTATAGGGATATTTTGAGTAAAATGTAAATTGTTCTTTTAGTCTATAAACTTCTGACAGCATAGTTCCGAATTTCCAAGCAATACATTTTGTTTTTTTTTTCTGACAAAGAAAAATGGTAAAAATATAAAAAAAACTCCGTTCTTTCAGATCTCAAATAATGCAAAGAAAACAAGTTCATTATCATTTAGAAATAACAATACTAAGGTTTTAACTCAGGAACAGTTCTGAAATCAATATTTTGTGGAATAACCGTGATTTTTAAAAACAGCTTTCATGCGTCTTGGCATACTTGCCACCAGTCTTTCGCACTGCTTCTGGCACAAAAATTTAAGCAGTATTTCTTTGTTTGATGGCTTGTGACTATTCATCATCTTCTTGATTACATTCAGGAGGTTTTCAATGGGGTTCAGGTCTGGAGAATGGGCTGCCCATGACAGGGTTTTGATGTGGTCTCTTAATTTTTGCCAGAGCAGTATATAGAGATAGGAGATATGCCACCTATATAATATATATAAAAAACATGCAGCCTTTAACATGAAGAGTAGTGGTGTAAAGGAATGGAATAAATATTACCTGATGCTGATATAGTGGTGGTCCCCCTAGTAAAATGCGGAGCACACCCCGACGAGCGTTTCGACAGCTAAAATTAGGGTCAGACACCATGAAAAGTGGCATCAATTGACCCACAGTAGAAAATTGTAAATGGCACAGCAACAGTCAGCCATCAGCCATGCATGAGGTATCAGGGTCTAGCCCATCATTTCCAGCTTGAAACTTAAGTTTTAATGAGGACCTGGTGGTTAACGGAGCAGTGCAAGCCTTCTTAGCTGGGAGACCTCATACCTCATGCAACACCTCCATTTTTTATTTTTTTATTCCAGCCACACTCAGATGGCACAAACATCAGTATCATACAGTACGATTGGAAGAAATTTAGTACAAAACCAGTACAAAAAAGAGGATAATATATATCAAAATATATATGAGCAAAAGTAAATTATAATAATTCCCCAAATAATATAAAAACCGTATATATCCCTTTTGATAAAGCAAACGCGAAACGCGCATCAGGGGTGGCGCGTGGGTCCCGGGCACAGCAGCACTGTACTTCAGGGGTAAGCAACGCAATATCTATTTGAGGCACAGAGTGTTTTAATATTGTGTTAATAGGTGGACTTGCACCGTGAATTTTACTCATATAACTTCCATACTATGGCAGTGCATTTGCCCTGTGTTTTCATGTCCTCATTGTAGGGGTACATCCTGTATTACATGGATTTTATATGCTGTATTGCTGCTGTATACCATAGCTCTGGTCCCATGTGTATTTTTTATTTTTTATATTAGGGTCTTCTCACCACTTGGTGATTTTTATTATGTGTATCATTGTCTTTTTTTTAAAATAAATATATATTTTTTTTTAAAAAAGAAGTATTCAGTGTATTTTACTCCCTTTTTTTCTCTTGGTTGGTGTAGTATTGGTAGAAAAATGTAAGCAAAGTAACACAAGTAGTGGACTTAAAGTAAGTGCAGGCCTGCCTGTCTGGGAGCCCTACTTACAGAGACAACCCACCTGATGGCGACCCAACTTGACGTCTCCACATTTCAACATTTAACTTTTTTTCACAAAAATTTTACTTCGGACACAATTTTTTTTATTTTGTCATGGTTATCAGGAGAAAATGAACCACAATATTTGTTGTGCAATTTCTCCTGAGTACACCGATACCCCATGTGTAAAAAAAGACAAATCTTTAGGCGCAAGACAGTGCTCAGACGGGAAGGAGCATCATTTAAGGTTTTGAATGTCAAATTGGCTAAGATCGAGAGCAGATTTTTTTCCACAAAAATAATCTTTTCATCCCCAATTTTTATTTTACCAAGGGTAATAGGACCACAAAAGTTATTGTGCAATTTGTCCTGAGTACGCTGATACCCCATATGTGGGGGTAAACCACTGTTTTAATTCATGGCAGAGCTCAGAAGGGAAGAAGCGTCATTTGACTTTTTTGGCAGGAATTGAGATCGGACTCCATGTCGCGTTTGGAGAGCCCCTAATGTGCCTAAACAGTGGAAACCCCTACAAGTGACCCCATTCTGGAAACTAGACCCCCCCAAGGAACTTATCTAGATGTGTGGTGAGAACTTTGAACCCCCAAGGGCTTCACAGAAGTTTATAACATAGAGCCCTAAAATTAAAAAATCGTATTTTTTCTACAAAAATGATCTTTTCATCTCCAATTTTTATTTTCCCAAGGGTAACAGGACCCCAAAAGTTATTGTGTAATTTGTCCTGAGTCCTGGGGGTAAACTACTGTTTGGATGTATGGCAGAGCTCAGAAGGGAAGGAGTGCTGTTTGACTTTTTCAACGCAAAATTGGCTGGAATTGAGATCAGACGTCATGTCGCGTTTGGAGAGCCCCTGATGTGCCTAAACAGTGGAAACCCCCCACAAGTGACACCATTTTGGAAACTACACCCTTTAATGAAATTATCTAGATGTGTGGTGAGCACTTTGAACCCCCAAGTGCTTCACAGAAGTTTATAACGTAGAGCCGTGAAAATAAAAAAAATCATATTTTTTTCCACAAAAATGATCTTTTTTCCCCAAAATTTTTATTTTCTCAAGGGTAACAGGAGAAATTAGACTGCAAGCGTTATTGTGCAATTTGTCCTGAGTACGCTGATACCCCATTTATGGGTGAAACCGCTGTTTGGGAGCATGGCAGTGCTTGGAAGGGAACGAGCGCCCTTTTGGAATGCAGACTTTAATGGAATGGTCTGCGGGCGTCATGTTGCTTTTGCAGAGCCTCTTATGTGCCTAAACAGTAGAAACCCCCCTCAAGTGACCCCATTTTGGAAACTAGACCCTCAAGGAGCTTATCTAGATGTGTGGTGAGCACTTTGAACCCCCAAGAGCTTCACAGAAGTTTATAACGTAGAGCCGTAAAAATAAAAAAAATCATATTTTTTCAACAAAAATTATCCTTTTGCTCCCAAATTTTTATTTTCACAAGGGTAACAGGAGGAATTAGACCCCAAGAGTTATTGTGCAATTTGTCCTGAGTACGCTGATATCCCATATGTGGGGGTAAACCACTGTTTGGGCGCATGGCAGAGCTCAGAAGTGAAGGAGCACCTTACTGCGATCTTTGGGAGTAAGAATGAACAAATCCACAAAAGGTGAAGAATTGGTTTTATTTTTTACACCGTTCCTCGTGCGGTATTAGTGATTAGGAGACTTTATTCTTTGGGTTGGTGCGATTACAGCGATACCAGATTTATATCCTTTTTTTATGTTTAGCTTCTGTCACACACTAAAAGACCCTTTTTTGCAAGAATGTTTTGTAAGAAGTTTTTGCATCGCCGTATTTTGAGAGCTATAATTTTTCCATGTTTTGGCCCACAGAGTCATGTGAGGGCTAATGTTGAGCATTCCGATACTGCTAATATCGGATATCGGCCGATATTCTCTGTATCGGAATTCTGATTCTGAGATCCGATATTTTTTGCATATCAGGTACCGGAATCGGACATTGGCAGTAAAGTATATGGGGAGCTCCTGTGTCACAGAATGAAGTACGTGACACAGGAGCTTCCCGAAAGTGTCACTGTCAGTGTCGGTCGGGTCTGTCAGGAGTCAGCAGCACTTACCTGGCAGAAGATCCCCGGTGGTCACGTCCTGGACTCCTTGATGGCCGCCATTACCCTCTCCCTGGCGGTCACATGCAGCCTCTCGCGATAACTGCACGTGCTGCCGGGTACTGGGTAATCTCGGCCAGCTGTCGCAAGAGTACAGCAGTCCGGATGACGTCATCAGCTATGGTAAGCAGCTCTGCAGTATCTGGATGTCAGGCTCACAAACTTTATGATTAATAATGGATCGGTGTCTTATTGACGCCTCTCCATTATTAACCAGGCTTATTGTCACCGTTCAATCAAAGGTGACATTAACCCCTTATTACCCCGCTTGCCACCGCTACAGGGCAAGTGGGAAGAGCTGGGTAAAGTGCCACAATTGGAGCATCTTTGGATGCACCAATTGTGGGGCTGCTGCAGCCTGGTATTTTTAGGCTGTTGAGGGCCAAAATCCATGGGCCTTGACAGTCTTTTAATACCAGGCTGCAGCAGTCTGCTTTTTACTTGGCTGGTTAACAAAAATAGGGGGACCCCCACACCATTTTTTTTTCAAGGGGATCCCCTATTTTTGTTAACCAGCCAAGCTAAGCAGACTGCTGTGGCCTGGTATTATCAGGCTTGCAAGGTTCATGGATATTGGATCCTTACCAGCCTGAAAAACCAGGTATCAGCAGTCTGCTTCATCTGGCTGGTTAACAAAAATAGGGGGGACACCCCCGCCATTTTTTTTCGAGGGGATCCCCTATTTTTGTTAACCAGCCAAGCTAAGCAGACTGCTGTGGCCTGGTATTATCAGGCTTGCAAGGTCCATGGATATTGGCTTCTTAACAGCCTGAAAAACAAGGCCTCAGTAGTCTGCTTCATCAGGCTGGTTAACAAAAATAGGGGGGACCCCACGCCATTTTTTTTTAGGGGATCCCCTATTTTTGTTAATCAGTTCACTTCAGGTCAGCCGGGATTCCCTCTGACGTCACTGATGCTGTGCGGTGTCCCTGGCTGACCTGAAGTGAAAGTGGGAAGCAATCAATTATGCTAACCACTTTCTCTCCTGTCAGCCAGGAGAGGAGATGATTCATTCGGGGGTTTACTGTGAGGCTGTCAGCATTAGCTGCGGTCCCTGCAGTAAACATTAACCCTTTCAGAAGGATTACATCGGGGGACCTGACTGAACATCGGATAGGTAAGAATAATGTTGCTTTATTATTTTATTTTTATTACAGGTGAACAAGGGCTTCGCAAGGAATGGCAGTAAAATAAAATATGGTCAAAACTGTGTGTTTATTTCATTAAAATGATTTTTAATTAAAGTGTGTGTGTTTTATTTTTATTTCATACAATAGGATTAATAATTCATAGTTGTCTAATTGACAGCTCTCAATTAATAACCTGGCTTAAAGTCACCTTTCAATAGCAAGGTGGCTTTAACCCCTTATTAACCCATTCGCCACCGCTACAGGGCAATGGGAATAGAAGGGCAAAGTGCCAGAAAGGGCGAATCTAATTATAGATTTGCCTTTTCTGGGGTGTCTGGGGCAGATGTTAGTAGGCAGGGGGGGCCAAAAATAATAGTCCCTCTCTGGGCTATTATTATCTGCCCCCACTCGCTGGCTTTGTTTGTCTGGTTGAGAAAATAGGGCGGGAGCCCACGCATTTTTTTTCAACAATTTTACACCTCATATACATATACTGTACATGTCATTGAATTTGTGACACATATATCTATAATATAACGCTAGGAGCATCACTCTGTCTGAAGCCTTTATAGACTGCGCAAGCGCGACACGCCTGCGCAGTCTGGCTGCAGACAGATTGAGGCATCCAGCGGTGAGGACTGTGTATGGCGCCGGAGATCACGGTATGCATAGACACTGGATGCATACCGCGATCTCCGGCGCCATACTC